>JBAFSZ010000027.1:3060390-3071070 GCA_036919955.1 Melanotaenia pygmaea
ATACCAATGGTGGCATATATGTTGTATTAGTGAACATATACTGTATAAGAATTTCATGCACAAATGGTTTTTAAATGCAATTTGTATTTGTTTGCAGGTTATAAAATATTCAGGTGCCTGCGTGGCTGTGTTAAAACGCCACACCACCACTGCTTGTATTGTGGCCGCACAGTCACCACACAGGACTTCTTCATAAGGCATCTTAACACCTGCAGCAATGTGGTAACCTTAGGTATTCCTTTGTTTAGATATTTTTTATATTTTAACATACATGCACCTTCATTTCTCACAATTTTCAGTTTAAATACAGTATATGCTTGTTTCTCTCTCTCCTCCATCAATACTGCAGCCTCCTCCGTCCCTGCAGTCATAGTCTCAGCTGCCTCCTCTGCCACTCATGCCACCAGTGACCATGGAGCCTCCTCAGCCACTCATGCCGCCAGTGCCTCACCTTTCTCCGATGCTACCCGTGCCACTCATGCCACCTCAGCTGCCTCCTTTGCCACTCACACCACCAGTGCCTCAGCTGCCTCCTTTGCCCCTCATGCAACCTGTGCCTCAGCTGCCTTCTCTGCCACTCATGCCACCAGTGCCTCAGCTGCCTCCTCAGCCACTCCTGCCACCAGTGCCTCAGCAGCCTCCTCTGCCACTCACACCACCAGTGCCTCAGCTGCCTCCTCTGCCACTCACACCACCAGTGCCTCAGCTACCTTCTCTGCCACTCATGCCGCCAGTGACCATGGAGCCTCCTCAGCCACTTATGCCACCAATGCCTCAGCTGCCTCCTCTGCCACTCCCACCACCAGTGCCTCAGCAGCCTCCTTTGCCCCTCATGCCGCCAGTGCCCTTGGAGCCTCCTCTTTCTCCTATTATTCGACCATTTCCAACCTTCAAAGGAGAAGTGAGTTATTGAAATCAAGGCCAAAAAAAACTACCTGCACCTTTTGTAATTTGATTTTGAATAAAAAAAACATAAAAGTACACATACAAAGACGCCACACCTCTGTAATCACTGACATAACTTCAAGTCACCATCTGCCATCACAATGTATAGATAAAAAGAACGGTATATTTGCTATTAGAAAAACATTTTCCGGACCACTTACACCAGTACATGTTCAAAATTGCACTTGGGGTGAGAAACATCTTGTGTTGTGTGAGGTGGAGCAATGTAGACGGGCAGGGGAGTTTGCCATAAGAAGTGGTCACATGGGTTTAAAGTGCATGCATCAAAAATCCATTTCATTTTGTCCCATGTCTTCAGGACGAAATGTAACCCTTAAAGAAGAGGTCCTAAAGGATATGGTTGACAAAAGGTGGATTTCTGAGAACACTAAGCACGTTTGTCTCTCACAACAGAAAGCAGCTGAGTCCGAGGGATACCCTTTCAGTGAAGAGATCATTCTAGAAAAAGGAGCTTCAAAACTGTTTGTGTCTGTCAAAGCAAGTGAAACGGCATACTACTCGAGGCTGGGCAGAGTGGTGGTGTATTTTGACCAAAAAAAAAATACATGGCACTGCCCTTGTTCGAAGCAGAGGAACAGCTGTCTGCACAAGTCAATAGCAAAATGGCACTTGAATCAAACACATTCACAGCTTTTTCAAAAAGTTAGGTCAACCGATTCCGATGTGTTTGATGTTTTTGAACAAGATGGACAAGATGAACAGAGCACTGTGCAAGATACCACACCTGTATACCCACCAGAAGGAAATGGTCTTATGGCAATGATTGTGTATTTGCTGAAGAACAAAAAAATACCAGCTGTCCTGCCAAAAGATGTCAGCTCTCCATCAAATAGAAATACATTGCCACAGCACCTAATCCCTCAAGAAGCATTTTGTGCGGTGTGTCCAGGAAGGGTACCTCTTTCTGAACCAATCTTGGTATCGCAGAAAGCCAAGATTGTCACGTTCACAGGTGTACTAGAAGGTCTGTATTTTTAAGAAATGCAATATACAGTATTTGCTAATTCCAGTCTAATCATAGATACCCGTATTTTTTGGTCTATAAGTGGCGGTTACTTTCATAGTTTGGCGGGTCCTGCGACTTATAGTCTTATGTTAATGTGAATAACTTGGCTTCCCAGATTACAATTAAATGTCTTGGATATTTGTAAAATACAATTCGAAATAGGTGCATGTTATAATCAGGTGCGACTTGTGTATGTTTTTTTCCACATCATGATGCATTTTTAGACTGATGCAACATATAGTCCGAAAAATACGGTAGTACATTTCACGAGGATCTTTCTTGCATCTAGTGAAATTGTGGAAAACTTATTTTTATATTTTTTCTTATACTGTAGATGTGTCTACATATTGTAAGAGGTGTGGGATATGTGGAACATTCTACCGCTACCAAGAGTGGACTGAGGGGCTACACAACTTTGATGATCACGTCATTCTGACATTGCATCTTTGCCTTTTCCTGAGACAGTCTGTGCAGGTATTCTTCATTCATTGTGTTTTAATTTTGATTGTCTGTTTAAATGTTTAAATCAACTGATGACTTACGTACTTGTTGTTTTCCATATTAAGCTATTTATCCTAAAATGCAGACGGATCCACCACTGAGTTATTGCAGTCAGTCAAATTTCTCAAATGTAATTGTCTACCGATTTTTTTTTTCTTATGTTTCCATAGAATCACACTGCAGTTGGGAGGGCTATTGACATCCTCCAACAAACCAACAATAAGAAATTTCCAAACCATGACTCCATTCTACATGGTTATCTGCACTTTGAGGCACTGACAGCACAAGATTATAATTATTCTTGTGTAAATTGTGGGGTCCATCCACCTGTCGTTATTATGGATTTACATAAAAAGGGAGTGTTTAGTATGCCGGGTAAGCTTTGCTTTCTTTTGACATTTCCAATATAATAACGGCACTGATTTCAAGGAACATGTCTAACCACCTGTCTTACAGTGAGTGACCTTGAAGTTCCCCCATCGAACTTTGATGGACATGTTGATGCTGAGGAATTCTGGCACTCTGTTGAGAAAGAAATTCTTTGCAGAGGGTTTTTAAAAAGTAAGTTGTAGCTCTGAATGTGTATGTGAAGTGAGTATTCTGGAGAACTGTTCTGCTGAAGTGTTCATAAATTTCCAGTCTAATGTAACTTGGAATAATGCATATGTATAACTGCATTTATGCTCTTGTGTGTGTCACGTTTATAACATAAAATCCATTGTTTCACTATGAAGGTAATCGAGACAATCCCTGTAAAGTCTCTCCTTCATATGATAAATGGGCACCATGGATTGGTCCTCATACGAGAGCTGAGAAAGTGCTCCTCAATACAGAGTATGCCAAACTTGCATCGAAAACATCTGTAGCAGAAAAAGCTGAAGTTGAAATATCAGAGGAACGTCTGTCAAGTGAACTTATGAACTTGAAGATAAATTGTAATATTTTGTTTGCATGTGATAGCTATACACACACTGCTAAGTCGTTTAGATTATTTGAAAGAAAAAAACCTTTGGTTTTTCATCATTGCTTTTGTGACTGTTCACATAGGTTGATACTTTGAGGAAACTTGTTCGTCAGTGTGGCGTTGACTCAAAGGGATCCAAAATGGATCTCCTCCTGCGTTTGAGGGACGAGATGAAAACCAGGAGCACCTATGATAAAGTGTTTCAAACTGTTTGGGGAGCATCAGGTTAAACATTAAACGTATTTACTATTGCATCATCTACTGCTATATATGAAAAACATTTTTTATGAATACTCTATGACAGATGTCTGTGTTCTTATTTTCTATTTGAAGGTGGCTGGGCAGTCATCATGTGCCCTTGTGGCATTGTAAACTCTGTTAAATTCAATATAAGAGCTGAAAGCCCAAGAGACTATACTGACATGTTGCTTTCCTTTAAACATTTCCCAAACGTCGTAATATATGATTTTTCGCGAGGATTAGTGACCCACACCAACCTACGGGAGCCAGAGAGACTGCCCTTCAGCCCACATGAAGGAAGACTGGTGACAGCTACACCAGAGAACATTTCATGTGCCAAGAGTGGGAAACTAAGAATCAGTTTGCCGTGGTTGCAGACGAAAAAATGCCCACTGGATCTTAATGGTCATCCTGAAACAGGCTCTGCAGAACATTATGCACTATATGAGACTTTTCATCAATTCAACACAAAAGATGAAAAGGATTCTCTGATACGCATTGGACTAGTACCAGAGCTATGTGGGTGGCTCAATTCCCAGACAGTGGAGCAGCTCTTCTCTGGAATGCGTAAAAACAACTACTTTATGAACTCTCTTTCCCCATCAAGTCATGTATTCCTGATGCGCAACATCTTACACCATCGTAATGAGAGACTTAACCAGCAGGCCATTGATGGATTGAAGAAAGCTTTTAACGGAAATGTCATCCTTGACTCAAATGGAAAAGCTGTCCTCAGTATTTACTTAATCTCTTATTTTTATATAATTCTGAATAATTTTTTGATTAATTTTTAAATTTAATGTCTTTTTGTATATGCAGCCACCAGCGTGTTGCTTCCCTTCAATGCCTCTGCAGCTGCCCGTGCCACTCATGCCACCACTGCCACAGCAGCCTCCTCTGCAGCTGCCCGTGCCACTCATGCCACCACTGCCACAGCAGCCTCCTCTGCAGCTGCCCGTGCCATTTATGCCACCACTGCCACAGCAGCCTCCTCTGCAGCTGTCGGTTCCTCTGCTGCCACCACTGCAGTGTCAAGAAAGTCACAAGGGACACAGAAATACCGAGGTATTGCTTTGATTTTTTTGGAAGCCACATAGTTTTATGTATTGTCAAATTATTTCTGTGGGTGATGGACACTGTCTTATAGCAAAGGGTGAGGACAGACTTGGCTGTGGATGGCATTGTGAGGCTGCAACACAGACCTGCAACCTCAGACCATGTCGGTCCTCCTGGACATTAGGAGACCACCCAGAGCAACAACAATTGGTATGTTAATCAGAAACAACTGTGTATCAAAGGTATCCACCATATCCATAGAAGAAAAATGTTTGTTATTGCCAAAGTTACGAATAACTAGTAACAACATATGCCAACCACATGTTACTGAAGCTACCTTGAAGATGTACTAATACTTTTATATAATAGACTGGTCATCTTGACATGGAAAATAGGCACTCATCAGTCCACCCCCATGTTGATAAATTTTACACAGGAAAGAATTCATTCATTTTTTGTTGTCACAGCTGGAATACATCCTACATGATAAACATCCAAATGAAATTATCATCAAAGATGGCAATACTTGCCTTACAAGGGAAAATTTCCAGACTTTGGGGCTTCGGAGGAACATGGATTCAGAGGTACCTAAATTAATCTTTTCAGAATTCTATCTGATTGATATCGAAGAAATTTGGGAAATTTTAGTGTCATTTCAGTGTACCCACTGTTAAGTGGAAGACTAAGCTATTTAGAGGTTGCATGTGATTTCTGAAATTACAAGCCTTGATATTTAAAAGTGTTATACTTACTATAAACATATTCACAGATGGGAAATGCTTGTCTGCGCCTCGTTCAGGAGATCTTGCAGATACAGGTACAGTTTTTAAATGGACAAAGAATGGTGCTAATTATTGGTTCTCATTGTTTTAAATAGTGAAGTCATTCTATGACAGTTTATCATTGGGCCCAGGAGCCTGTTCACTGTTTGTTAATCCTGTCTTTGTCTTTTTAACCTTAATTTAACCAGGAAAAGTCTCATTGAAATTAAATCTCTTTTACAAGAGCGTCCTGGCCAAGACAGGCAGCAGTTCAGTTACATGTTTGTTACAGTTCTCTATCAGCCATACACACACACACGTAAAACAGTTATACAGTTCCGAAAATACACAGTCAAAATTACAGTTTCAATTCTAAAATGTCAGACTATTTCATATAAACAAGACAATCAGGAAAAGCAGCGACATACAGATGTTACTACATTCCTGTCAGTTAAAATCAATTTCTTTTTCAGGGGAAATCAGTTCATGTTGTGGACCTCTACAAACCCCCAACGTGGCTGCCACCCTTGAATTGCAACCCTTCTGAGTGCTTGCCTGTAAGTAAATTGTGTCATGTGTAACAAGATTACAGAGAAATTGACATGTAATTGCGCTTTTTGTTTAGGTAAATTCAGAATACATGGATGCCATTGCATTTCCTCTTTGGGTCCCTGGGCATTTCCTGTTGTGTGTAAGTTTACTTTTGTGTATTTAAGCTTATATTTGTAAAGTTTTTTTATGGTAAATTGTCAACAACTGTCCTCCACAGGCTCACTCACAGCTGTCTGTCTTTTGCTTTATGGTACATTAGTGTTGTCTTCTGCTGTGGTATTGAAATATTGTTCTTACTGTCATGTCACTTGGTTATGAAATTTATACACCCCATGATTTTCTGTTATTTTTTTCTCTTCTTTTAGTTCTAGGCTTCACCTCATCCTCCATATGCTCTTTGAAAGCCCCTTTTAATTTTCTAACAACCATATACTCATCAAATTTTGAGGTCAATACTTTGAGTGTGATCCTATCTTTAACCTCCCTGTAACTGCTATGTTCTCCAGGTTATGAAGCCAATGCAGAGGGAAATTCTGTTCATTGACTCTCATTATCACATAAGAAAGCAGGGCTTTGGACACGACGCCTATCACAGTTGTTTAAGGCAAAAAATATGCAGTGTACTTTTATTTAGTCAAAGACGTTCCCTTGACTAAGGTCTGTGATTTTACGACAGAGATTTGTTTACATTTATTTTACATGAATTACTTAATTAATTACACAAATATCGAAAATACACAAAAATTATCTTCTTTGGCTTCTGTAGATTAAGTTGTAAAATCCCAGTAAAACCTTTCTGCATGTTTGTTTTCTATTTAAAGGCAGTCACGTTCTCCTGACTTGCAAAGTTTGATTAGCTTGATGATGGCAGGCACGTTCTCCTGACTTGCAAAGTTTGGTTAGCTTGATGATGACATACTATCTAAGAGTGTCATACTGATATTTTTTTTTATTACAGTGATCTTGCAAAGCAGCTGGTTCCAGGCCCCTGGATTGTAAAAGCAGGGCAAGACATAGAGGTAAATGTCTTTAATATTGTAACATTTTATGCTTTCATGGGAATCAAGGGGTCACAGGGTCATTCTGTTTCTGTGTCACCAGTAAGAGGGCAGCCTGCAACGGCTACTGTAACTGTACTTGCTGAGTGATAGCGAGGTGCTTAAATGCAGAATATTTGTGCTCCTTCACTAATGTCTGAACTTTGTCCTTATTAATATACACAATCAGACTAGTCCCACCAAAGCAATGGCGTCTGTTTTATTGATAAATTGTAAGTAATACATTGTGACATTTGTTTTACTCGCATGGTTCAGGGACTTCCCCAACAGACACACGGCAACGACTGTGGGATTTTTATGATAATGGTAAGATTACAATCACATGATTTTAAAATTAGCTGAACATATTATCAACACTGTGCCAATTACAACGTTTCTATGTTTCTGTTACAGTATACTTGGTACCTAATACTTGGCGCACCATTCGACTTCACTGTTGTAAGTTGAACAGATCTTTTTCTCATTGACTAACAAATAGATATGTCATATGGTCAATTTCTGTTTAACATAGCAGTTTGGATTGTTAAGGCCATGTTGCATCATTGAAATATACATGTGTATGAACTTAATCATTGTGGATTTTGCGGATGTGCTCTTCCTTTGAGGTTGACATGCCAGTTCTGCGGAGATGGTGGTGTACAGTGCTGGTGGAAAACTTCCACCTCGAAGGGTATGATTGATTTACCCATTGTTTTTTTCTTTGTTGTTTCGATTTAATATGGAAATATATCTATAGACAATAGAAGAGGAACACTGCCAGGACCTCAAGGAAGTATAAAGTTCATAAAAAGAGGTACTCTTTGGAGTAGGGACAATAAATTTAACAAAACTGAGAAGACCAATGCACTGTCTTAGACTGTTAAAATGCCTTTACTATTTATGGCATTTCTTGATAGACTTTATAAAACCCCAACCGGTTTCAGCCCTCCAGCCTTCATCAGGGGGACAAACAGATTCAAAGTACACCATGTGAGCTTTATACATGTATTCTGCCAATGGGGCTTCTCCACCTGTAAGAAGGAGTGGTGCAGTGAAAAGCACACCTATGTGGACTTGGCAACACCAGATGGCAGTATTAGCCCTCAATAAAAATGTTTTTTGAATACATAGTGTATAAAAACACAGTGGAATCAATATCTTCATTTAATCCATGGTATTTAGTGACCTATTTCCTTTTTGTATGGTGTCAGGTATATGGTCGATTCCATGTGCTCTTAGACTGGCTGGATTACTGTTGTGGAAGTCCAAAAAGTGTCTGACCATTGGGTAGTTGGTATTTTCTGTGCGAATAGCATATTTATGTCCTCATACTGATACCATACTGATGTCCTCTCCAAAATATATATTTGAGATAGGGACAAAACACATTAATGAACATATACATGATATGTAAATATGTTATCAGATTGTAGCCCAGGGCTAATTTCCATCTGATGTCGCTTGACAGGTTGATGTACTTATAAAACAATTACACACAGTAAGAACAACACACCCAGATAGACAATACAATAATACAGACAGAATGACATAAAGAGATGGTCAGTCTCATGATCACAGACTCAGGTCAACTAAAGGGAGGCCCCAGACTGGATTATTTGATAAGTGTGTTTAGTTAAGGTGCCAGTGTATAAGTCCTGCTGTAAGGGCTGCCAGACAATGACCTTTGTTGCTCATTCCAAAGCCTGTGTACTGTAATTGACCAAAAAATATTTTTTCCTATTGTAAAAGCATTACCGGACAGTTGATGGGCATTGGCTAACACATTTGGCTTGTCATAATTATTATGTTCTATTGTTTCTCTATCAAGTTGAAAGTTTCACCCTCACAGTTTTATGACTATTTTTGTAATGGTATCATGTTTCTTCAGGCATGGAAGACGGTTTGCCCATTTCACCCAAGAGGGAATAGAAATGGTGAATGGGCTTTCTTTACCTGTCTTCAGAGTGGAGAGGAAAAGAAAGCCTATTGAAGAGACAAATGTAAAAACAAATGACATAACAGTAATTACTGAGTGATATTCATGGTGTCCATGAATTAACATAAGGGCCAAATTCTTGCTCCCTTTGTCAGCAGGACCTTTGGACAATTGCAGACCACTGCTATGCCAAAAAAACTAAGTTGGTAAGTGACTGACATGATCATTACACATTCCATACAGAGTGCATACATTATATCAATGTTGATATTAATAATATTTTTATCGTTTAGAAAAGTGAATCTGAGGAAAATCCTGAGCTGCTGGAGGTTAGCGAGAAGCCACTTATTATTGATGTAAAGTTTTTAGGATTATTAGTGAGAAATGTATTTTTAAATTTCAGGAAGCGGTAAAAGAAGCACAGCGGGTGCGGCAACTTCAGTGTGCTGAGCTGATCAACTGCATGAAGGCCAGCACTTCAATAAGGAAACACCTTGAGGTAAGTATATCAGCATGAAGAGATAATTACCATATGAGTAGTTACATTTCAAAGTGAAAGTCTTTCTCAATAGAAAAGGAAATTTGAATATTTTGGTCATACTATCAATGTTGACCATCACCATCCTTTAATCATCCTTTGCTATTTGTTTCTAGGCTATCATAACTGGGGATCTTGTCTCAGCATGGGAACACAGGAAGGAGAGGCCAACCCTTTACTTTATGGATGATCAACTTGATGAGGCTATCTCATTTTTGTTTGGGATCATCAGGGAGACACCAAGAACAAGACGGCTAGAAGACTGGGTTGACTTCACCATCAATGTGCTCTTACCGGAAGTATGACAAGATTTTTTTGTTTACATAAAATCTTTAATATTGGCACTGTGTTTAATATAGTACATGATGGCTTTTCACACCACATGACTTCTAGTTGAAAGAACGTTGAAATGGAACAATACAGATGTGTAATGTTAAAATTCTTAGAGCTAATGCTAATGAGCTAAACTAATGTCAATCATATCTAGGTGACAGTTCACACCCTGGCTATAAAATATGATATGCCAATGCAAGAGGCTATTGTCAGATACAAAAAAGGGTTACAGTATGAACCATGGTAAGTTTATTATGTAAAGAATTGATGATAGACATATTTCAATAAGTATTGCAACATCTAATTGAAAAACTTAATGTTTGTTCTTTTTTGACAGTGAATTGAAAATGATTGAGAAAGCGTTAGTGAAGAACTTACCTGAGGACGCAGCAGTGAAGCTCAGAGCTTTCAAAAAGAGAATGGAAAGAGCCCTTTCCTTCAGAGGAGAGGGCTGGCTCTAATACAGTTGTGTGAAAAAGTATTCCGGATTTCTTATTCTTTTGCATGTTTGTACGGTAATGGGACATGTATCTTCCCAAAATTTTAACTTTTGTCTCTTTTGTCCACAGAATATTCTCCCAAAATGTCTTGGAGATCATCTAGATGTTTTTTGGAAAAACTGACTTGACTTTTTATGTTCTTTATGCTCAGTAGTGGTTTTCGCCTTGGAACTCTGACATGGAGGCCATTTTCGCCCCTTGTCTATCTTATTGTAAAGTCATGAACATTGACCTTAACTGAGTCCAGTGAGTTCTGCAGGTCTTTGGGTGTTGTTCTGGGGGCTTTTGTG
>JBAFSZ010000027.1:3071170-3112144 GCA_036919955.1 Melanotaenia pygmaea
AATGTGTTTAATGCAAGGCTTATTCATATTCACTAACTAATAATGTGAGATTATTCCTGCTCATAACAATAGTTATACAAGATCAGTGCTTATAACGATTTCTTATGAAGGACTGTATTTCCAGTACTCCAGAACTGACTCAAATAGGTATGGAAAATGTTTGGACAGACTTACTAATGTCATTTTTAACAGCAACAATGCAAATTGCCTTGCAGTTTGTTAAAGTGTCTTTTAATTGTCGCTCAATTCAAGTGAGTCAGTGATGTGACTTATAAAATGTGCGTGTTTAAAATTATTGGAAGTCTGTTCTGTTGTCTGATTAATCAGATATATTTCCTGATTCAAATATAGAGTTAGAAGAAATTCCCCAATTACTGTGTTACAATTACAGAGTACATTAATTTTTTACTTTCATTCTTATTAAGTAAATCAAATTAAATTCCTTACTGACTGGATAATGAAATGAATGCCAATATCAGGGCAATCCTCAGTGTGGATTGTTGACGTTTCTGGTGATCCCCCACACAAGACATGAACTATTGCAGGACTTAGACCAGCAAAAGATGGGCCACCATGTAGGAATGAATGGCCAATCATTCTTCCTAAAACAGAAAAGGGCACGATTAAAATGGATAAATTATTCTATATGTGTTCCAATATGCTGACATGAACAAAGTACATTTAAAAGTATGTATGTAAAAGTTAAAAGGAGGAAAGAATGTATGTATGTAAGATGCTGTATTCTTGCACTCAAGAAAAAAATACATTTTCTTTTTTCCTGTAGCTGATCCCATTATGAATTTACTAAATCCAGTCAGATGCATTCAAAGCTTAAAACATGACCACTTAAAATATCCCGTAAAATAAAGTGATTAATGCAATTTTAAAACAAGAACACTTAAAAAGAGCAGAGCAAGCACTCCTATACACCTGCCACAGGAAACATGTCACTGTCAAGAAGGAACTGTACAGCTGATGGAGTTAAATGGTCTGCTTCTCCCTCAAAAAGTCTTGTAATCTTGGTGGCTCCTGTACACATTTGGCAAATGCAACCTCAATCACACACCCAAATACAAGTCTCAAATGCATCATACCAAAATTCATGTGAAATCCAAACTGCAGAAGGCTCTTTGCTTTTGAGAGGAAGAACCTGCTGACTCCCTCTCCAACAGCAACATCCCCTATAGGTACAACGTATGTGTTTTGATTAAACTGTATGTGAAATGTTTCTTTTCTTCCACCTACACCCGTCACTCTGACACTATAGCATTACCTTCTAATCTGCAGCTGAGAGGGCTAGCCCACTCAATCTTTGAAGCTTTGTAGAACGATATTAAAGATCAATCCTGGTCTTCAAATGAATATTACAAGTCCATTCTAAGCAAGAGTGGCTTTTTCTTGTCATGTTCAGAATAATTTGGACTCGTACAGCTGTGCAGCTTTGTCCGGATCTGCTTCAGACCTCCGGTCTATAAAAAATATAAAAATTAAACGAGTCACCGAGATGAAAATGCTGAAACACACCTAATCATTCACAACTTTGGTCATGTCAGCTAATGATCTTCCCTGATAGTCAAATTCTTCACCTGAGTGAAATACTGTCCCGTCCCCCTCTTCTGTACTAGTGAAAGGTGTTTCTTCTGTCCTGACTTCACTGAAGCTACAGGATGGCTCCTCGGACCTGCTTGGGGTATTTAGTTCACCCCTACTTTGCATGTCAACACAGGGGGCTGCAGCAACTGAGGGTAAGCTGAAAGAGGGTTCACAAATTTGATAAAAGAACAGACTCTTTGCTGTTTGTATAACATTTAACCTACTATAAATGACTGGAGTGAACTCTAAGTAGTACGAGCACTCATTCCTTTCATATAAACTCAGGGATCTTTTGTAGCGCAGCACACAAGCTGAAATGTTGTGTCTAGCGTCTTTGAAAAGACTAAATTTACAATGAACAAATATTAGTCTGAAATCTTACCACAGTACATAATTACTGGTTTAAAAACAGGTTAGCACAAGCTGGGAGAAGCTAGTCTGGCATTACCCAGAGTGTTAACACAGTAGAGACATCAGGAGACAGGTCAGTATACCAGGAGACGTAGAGGAGGTAGTAGGAGCTGCTATCTGTTCCTTTATGCAAGGAGGAACAGGAGCATTGCCAGAGCCCTACTAAATTATTTACAGCAGGTCACTAGTGTGCATGTTTCTGCTCAGACCGTCAGAAGTAGACTCTATGAGGGCGGTATGAGGCCCAACAACACCTGTGCTCATAGCCCAACACTGTGCAGTCTGATTTTTACCAGAGAACACAAGGCTTGGTCATTGGCACCCTGTGTTCTTCAGCAATGAGAGCAGCTTAACAGACATGTGACAGACATGGGAGTGGAGACGCTGTGGAGGATGTTCTGCTTCCTGCAACATCCTCCAGCATGATCGGTTTGACAGTGGGTCAGTGATGGTCTGGGGAGGTACATTCTTGGAGGGCTGCACAGAGCTCCATGTGCTAGCCAGAGCTACCCTGACTGCCATTAGGTGTGCTGCTACAGTGGGATCTGGGTTCCTTCTGATGCACGACAATGCTCGGCCTCACATGGCTGGAGTATGTTAGCAGTTCTTGCTTGATGAAGGCATTGACTATATGGACTGGTCTGCCCAGTCACCAGACCTGAATCCAATTGCGTACCTCTGAGACATCACATCTCATTCCAACTACCGTCGCCATGTTACACCCAAGACTGACAAGGTTGACTGATACCCTGATCCAGGTCTGGAAGGGGATCCCTCAGGAGAACATCTGTAGTCTCATCAGGAGCCCAGATGTTGTAGGGAGGGCATACAGACACGTGGAGGCCACACACTACTGACCCTCATTTTAAACTGTCTTGAATTTCCAGTTTGGTCATCCTGTGATCGTATGATGCTGAATCCAGAGCTGCATGAATTAATGATTTTAATTTCCATTAATCATTCTTATGTCATTTTCTTCTGAACACATTGAACTATGTAATGAATAAATCAGAATATTTTATTCATCAAGATCTCAGATGTGTTGTTTAAGTGTTCCTTGTATTGCTTTGAGCAATGTGCAGGTGCTCGTCATAACATTAGAATATCTTGTAATGCCATTCAAAAAGTGACACTTGTATAATGTAGACATTCATTCCTCAGACTGACATCAAAGGTTTATTTTTCATTTTTATGATTATAACTGACAACTAATGAAAACCCCAAATTTGGATTTTGCCATATTTTAGAGCATTAATAAATATTGTTATCCTGAGGGAACACATTGGGTGTTGAACCAGATAGCTCCTTAAAGCCCTTCACTTACAGGCCGGTCACACATGCATCACAATGAAAACTCATTTGGTTTCATCTGTCAGGTTACAAATGAAAAAACTGAAACAGTCTGGGAGAAGACAAGACGCTCCAAATTTACTTTCATAAAGAGGGAAGAAAGTTCAGGTTAAAATTAGACAATAATTGATGCAACATTAGTTTGAATCTGTTTAACAAAACTGGCTAAAAGTAAGTTTAGATTTAAAACTGAGAGAAGCTTTGCTACATAATCAAACCGTCCATTTACCCAGTATACGTTTATTAAAGTAAAACTCATTTCATAAAAAATATCTAATACAAACATGAAACAATTTCTTTTATGTTTTCCTAAATCCTATAAAAAGTCAAAAAAAATCATTCTGTAGACGACAACTTATGAACACGAACAAAAAGTTTCACAAAAACAATAAAAAATATAGATTTTAAAATCCAGTGAAGCATTAAAAGTGAATGTGGTTGAAACAAAGCAGATCAGGCAACATTACAGCTGCTTCAGTTAATGTCATCACACGCTAGTCGTCTCAGCAGTGTTAGTTCTTCCAGGTGTAGCCGTAATCGTTCATAGTAACATGCGTCAGAGCCGTCTTTCCCAGGCTGGACGGCTGCTGCAGCTGCTGGATGGAGGCAGGACGGAGACCACAACCAGACAGGTCAACAGACAGATCAGCACACTGCAAAACACAGACACAACCAGAGTAAGCACATGTGGACATGCACGGTCCACCGAGAGGGAGGAAATGTCTTAAATGATCCCAACTGCTGGTGGAAGGAGCTGAGGGTGGAGGGGGGAGAGTGCAGCATCCTAACCGCCTGGTGGATGAAGCTGTTGGTGGGTCTGGTTGTACGGGAATGGAGACGGAGACTCCTAAACCCCCTACCAGAGAACAGGAGGCTGAACAGGTTGTGTGCAGGGTGGCTTGCTTCGCTCATGATTGTTATAACTTTGCAGGTGAGGCGGGTGGTGCACCAATGATCCTTCCAACTGTGTTCACTATGCGCCGCAGGGCTTTCCTGTTGTAGTCAGTGCTGGTCCAGGAGAAATCTTCACTAATGTGCACCCCCAGGAATGTGGTGCTGCTCACTCCCTGCACAGGTTCTCTGCTTTACTGTCTTTTTTATATTGACTGTATAGTTGTTGCTGTTGTTTCTACATTTGTCTCTTTTGCTCCTCTGTTTGCTGTTTTGTTTCCGGTCCACACAGGCTGGGCTTCCTTATGTCTCGACCGTTATTAGTCCTGCTGTCAGGTCCACTGTTAATTTGTCATTTAGCAATAAACAAATAAAAAAATAAAGAATAATATATAAGTATCAAGGAGAGCTGTAAGAGCCGGTCTCACCTGCTGATTTCTGCTGTTTACGTTCATCACAGCTGAAGGTAGATGTGTGTACAGAACAGCTGAAAAGTTGCCTTTCTGTGCAGGTCGGAGGAGGGTGGTGATGGCATGAAGAGAGGAGGGGAGGATGGGTCCTGCAGGGAGGAAACAGATCAGGATGATCAATAGTTACATCAGGAACACAGAAAACCTGTGATCTGTGTGAGCTGATCACAGGTTGACACATGTAAACAAGTTCTGATGGATGCAGTATGTGATCTGCAAGGTCTTCCCTGAAAGATGTCTGGATCAAAGTTTTTACTGTATAAACCTGCTGAACATATAATGGATTTTATTGCAGATTAAAACCAGAAATCTTTGAGAATATTTCACTCTAAAAAGGTAGAGGAGCAGAGAATCAAACCTCTGATTCTTATTATAACACCATGACAGGATGTCAACACCATCAAACAAAATTAAAATGATTTTTACAAACATAAAAATATTTTTAAAAAATCAGTTAAACAATCTGATCCACATGATGAATGATGAGAATTTTGTTAGCGGGATGTCAGTATGATATAAGCATGATGTTAGCATTGTTAGCATAGCTTAAATGGTGGAATGATACAGGCAAATGTTAGCATTGTTAGCATGATGTTAGCATTGTTAGCATGATGTTAGCATTGCTAAAATAATAATATGATGCAAGCATGAGGTTAGCATGATGTTAGCATTGTTAGCATGATGTTAGCATTGCTAAAATAATAATATGATGCAAGCATGAGGTTAGCATGATCTTAGCATTGCTAGCATGAGATGAGATGAGATGAGAGATGAGATGTACTTTATTAATCCCGAAGGAAATTAAATTAGTATAGTTGAAGCTGATTACCTGTGAGCTCCAGACTGCTGACGTTCTGGTACGTAGAACCAACTTGACTCTTCACGTTCACACTGCGGACCTGAAACAGACACACTCAGATTAGTATTTATATTTTATGAATGGACGTGTGTGTGTGTCTGTGTGTGTACCTTCAGCATGTGCATGGTTGCTCCTCTGAAAGCGGCAGGAGCCAGCAGAGTTGGAGGTAACCCCGCCTGAGAACCAGCTGCAGCCACCACACCCTTCCAGTTGATGAGGAAGTTGATGAGGGTGAAAGTGTGTGATCCTTCCACACACACCACAGACTCTGGTTTATGGTCCACACACACACTGTGGGCCTCCTTACGTCTGGGTAAGAGGTCAAGGAGCTCTGATGGATTTTATGTTGCATTCGGACACAAAGTTAGAGACGCTTCAGCATAAAAGACATAAACATGGCCGGAAGTGGAGGATACAGTTGGATGGTGATGCCATCTGGTCTCTGGATCTTGTCCTGGACTCCCATCTCCTTCAGCCACGAGAAGCTGCCATCTTCATCACCGCCAGCATCTTCTTCTTCCTCCTGCTGTGAGCGTCTACATTTCAAACAATCAAAGTCAAAATTATAGATAAAGTCATTTGTTTCGATAAAGAAAACTGACGGCACCGCACCAGTCTGCTGTGGTGAACACAGAGCTGAGCTGAAAGGTAAAAGCTCTGGTTTTACTGGTTTATTTGTGGTTCAACCCTCACCAAAGGTCACCAGATTTGGGTAGTAACTGAGAGGAAGACATCACGGATATAATCGGCTGAAATGAGTCAGGCTTTCCAACGATGTACAACACCAAATACTTTTATTAAAGGGGAGAAATAATCAACCAAACACAAATTTCCACACGTTTTGTGTTAAGTTTAGATGCATACAAAGTGATTGACAGGAAAATACTTACAACTCCCCCTCTTCTTCATCCTCTTCCCCTTCATCCGCCATCAAGTTGTGTGGATCCCGGCTCCTCTTCCTCTTCTCCACAAGAGGGAGACTGAACTCTATACCTGAAACAAACCCCAAGAATACTGATGAGTGCTGATGATCAGGGGCTTGTTTCACCTACAGTAATCCTGAGTGTGGGTCGCAGATTAAATGACATGGAAACGTTTCTGCTCCTTAAAATAACCTGATAATTTCACCTCAGTGGATTAATAAAGTCATCTGAATTTTATTTTACTTCATTAAACGTGAGCTGCAACCAGCAGCGGAGGCTTAGGAAGAATTAAATCGTGTCATATCGTAGTATTCTGAGTGAGTTTGACCGCAAAGGCTCATTGGAGTTCATGTTGTTGGTAAAGCTAAACGGCGATACTCGCTATGTTCATGTCGAGTTGTTCTGGTTTTTATTAGCAACGTGAGTCTGAGGGGTTGTGCAGAGAACAACATTTCCTCCGTTTAGTCACCTTTAATGAAATAAAGATATGTCGTGGAGCTTGTTGCTGTCTGTGTCGCTCAGTCCTGAACGTATGACGCAAATAATGTTTGTAATTAAATGTAACAAAAAATCTTTGCAGACAGCAGTGGATCAATTTAATATGCAAAAAAGTACATTAACAGTAAATTATACACTTAACTAGCAGCAGCCTTGGTTGGTAAAGTGAAAGATAATTAGTCAAATTTCTGAGTTCACAGGAGGTCAAATGTCACCACAATTCCGTAAAAACTAGTTCAGCTGCAGGAGGTGGATTTTAATATTGCAACAAATGGGAGAAACTAGGGCTGGGCGATTAATCGCATTTTAATCACAATTACGGTCTGGGTTTCCAACGGTCGTAAAAATGAAAAGGTCCGATTATTTTTGCAGTTTCCTCTTGTGCTGTTTTCAGTTGCAAATCGAGCACCGCTGGCATCGCAGAGCTCTGCTGCAGACTCCTCCCACAGCCCGACTGCTTTAGTTTTATTCAGCGTGACGTGCAAACACCGTCGCACCTTCTCCATCATTTTCTATGGAACTTGCGTGATGAGGTGGAAATCGCTGCCCTCCTCCAGCCAAGCGACATTTGTGCATGTGAAATGTTGCACTCGTTCACGTCGACGTGCACACGGGGACTTGCGACGCAACACAAGAAAATAGAAACATTTTCAATTTTTGTGAGTTGCGACTTAACAATCCAGAGACACAGAGAGACAAACATTATAAACAAACAGAACTTTATTTTCTAAATTAACACAGTGAACAATCCGGGATTTAAGGAACTCATCAACACTTTGGACAAACCGCATCGCTGCCATCTCGTCTCCATGTTAGCGGTGTCTCTCCTGCCCTGGAAGATGAGTGTGGTGAGGGTGTTGACGTGGCTACAGTCCAATGTTTCGCTACCACTACAGACCTGTGGTCAAGCCGCACCAGAGTCGTATATAAATGTCGTGCTACATTTTACTGACACGGATTTCAACGTGAAAACAAAATGTCTCCGGACTCATTTTTTCCAGATCGGGCAGAACATAGCTGCCGGTTTGAGACAGACAACAGCTATGAGGACCAGGTGGAAAGAAACTTGTCTGTATCACCACAGACGACTCTTAAAATGTCCCACTGACCCACATTTTATGTATGGTTATTATTAATTTATTTACTTTAATAATGTGAATTTTTATCTCGAGAGAGAGTGTGTGACATGTGAAGCGTTGTCTGTGGTAATCCAGAGCAGTTTCTTTCCTCCAGGTCCTAGTAGCTTTAGTTTGTCTCAGACCAGCAGCACCGGTGTGATCTGGGAATAACGAGTCTGGAGACATTTTGTTTTCATGTTGAAATCTGCGTCATATACGGCTCTATGGTGCGAAACATTGGACTGTAGCCACGTCCTTCACACAGGGCAGGAGAGACGAGCGGCTAAAATGGTGACGACATGTCAGTGATGCCGTTTATCTAAAGTGTTGAGTTTCTTAAACGCCGGGTTGGTCACTGTGTTAATTGAACACTGGTCTTTAGAGAGAAAAAGTTATGTTTGTTTCTAGCGTTTGTTATCTCTTCGTGTCTCTGGGAGCTGGTGGATTGTTTAGTTGTGAATCTTCAGTCTAACGTGAGAAGTGTTTGCAATTCGTGCTGAATAAAACCAAAGCGGTGGAGACTGTGGGAGGAGTCTGCGCTGCGATGCCAGTGGAGCTCGATTTGCTCGAAGAGTAAACTGAGAAGGAGCAAAAATTGGATCATATTGTTTTATGACTGTTGAAAACCCAGATCGTAACGGAGTTTAAATTTTGATGAATGGCCCAGCTCTACTGTCTCCACATCTAACATCGTGTATTTAATTGGCTGTCATCATGAGTTAAATCACAGACGACAATCAGAGTTAAATCATATAACTGGACGGTAACTTGTGGGTCAAGTTATCTCATTTTATTGCTCCGTAATAAAGAGCAAAGAGACTGGATGAAAATGTGGATTTTAAAACTGTATAAAGTCAGTTCTGATGGGATTAGTAAACATTAACTTAGCCAGGCTGTTAGTCTGAAGCAGGCTATCTGTACAGAATACATCTCCATGGTAACTCCTGTTACTGCTTTTGTGAAGGATAAGTTCAGGAAAACCAGGAAATCTGGGCTTAATCCCTTGTCTCAGTTTGGTGAAGCCCCCAGGAAGGACAGATGGGGCATTAATTGTATTTCTATATGAATAAATACCTCTGAGCTTTTTATCTGGAGTGTTTAATTTGATGGACAACCTCACCTTCGGCCTTCATCGCTTCTCTGAAACCTCGAGTTGTTGGAGAAATTAAAGCTGTGATGTTTCCAGACCCAGCGAGACCGGCTGCCCTGAACAGGACCGTAAACTGAAACCAGACGGACGAGAATAACAGATTCATTTAAAGTTTTCATTTATGTGGGATGTAAACCGTAAACAAACAACGACTCACCTGATAGGAGCACAGGTAGAAGTACGGACAGAGTCTGGACTTTAAAAGATTGTAGAGAGACGACAGACTGACGGACCTGAAGGACAAAGAAGAAAAACCTCAATGACTCTTCGTACATTCTCAGTAACTGAACGAAAAACACATTCACATTTCCTTTATTAATCTGTAATCTGAGCGATCCAGCGTCACCGTATCCAACTAAAACCAGCATCTTCCGCACTGAGCAGGACGGAAACAACCAGAAACAAGCAAAAACAAAAGTACCAATAATATTAGGAGTCTGTTACCATGGAGACGCAGCCACAAATAAGGACGCTACAATTAAGAAATATTCTTTTTACATACAATATTTTACTTCTACAGACATGAACTGTGATTTTTTTAAATTCTTAATCACATTTTACTTTTTATTTTTACTGTACTTTTTTTCAGTGGCAGGTCTTTGTGATTGTAGAACCGCAGTGATTTGTAATCTATAACGCAAGTTTAAATGATAAAGAGAAAAAAAAAAAACACTCTTCAAAATCTGCTTGTTTTCCAATGAAGCTTCGGCCATATCGTGATGTTTTCTATAAACTTTATTGAATAAATATGCTGGAGTAGGTAAGTTTGTCACCGCTGGTCTCTTCTCTTTACTTATTTCCACTGTTCTAATATTATTTAAACAGCAGCTGCAAGTTTTTTTTTTTTTTACTTTTGTGTTTCTGGATCATCTACTCGGGTTAAAAGAGAGAGGTCCTGTAAGCTTTTCCATTCATTTTCTCTGAGGGCGATGCAGGTGGATGATTCTCTTGTGTCCTGGATTGTGGACTACCTGACCGGACACTGTGTGTCGGACACGGTGGTCAGCAACACTGGAGCACCACAAAGGACTGTCCTGTCCCCGCTTCTTTTCACCCTCTAAACATCTGACCTCAGCTACTTCCCAGAGACCTGCCACCTTCAGACGCTTTCTGACTCTGCTGTAGTTGGATGTATCAGTGGAGGAGATGAGGTGGAAAATCGAGCTGCTGTGGACTCCTTTGTCACATGGTGTGAGACCAAAACACCAGCGACAGGGCGTCAATGTAGAAGTGGTGAAGGATCACAAATACCTTGAAGTGCATACTGACAATAAACTGGACTGGGTTAAGAACACTACTGCACTTTACAAGGAGGACCAGAGCTGTCTCTATTTTTTGAGGCGGTTAAGGTCATTTAACATCTGTTTTATGAGTCTCTTTGCTGCTGCATGCTGGGACAGCAGGCTGAGGGTTGCAGACACAAACACACTGATCCACAAAGCCAGTAACATTGTGGGGATGGAGTTGGATTTTCTGACGTTGTCCATAATAAAGACCATACCGAACAATACCTCCCACCCGCTTCACAACCTGCTGATGAGTCACAGGAGTACGTTCGGTGAGAGACTGATGCCACCTAAAAGCTTCACAGACAGACACAGGAAATCATTCCTACCTGTGACCATCAAACTGTACAACTCCTCCACATAGCAACAACACACACTGTTTCACACCTTAAACCTTATTCACATTGCACTGCATTTACATTTTACTGATAATATTCTAAATATTATTCACTGGCAGGATTTATCTTGTATCTGTTGTTAAGATATTTGTGATTTTTCTTATTGTGATTACGATCTTTTCTTATTTGGGATGGAGCGACTGATTGATAAAGTATTCTGATTGTCTTTCTGATGTTAAAATGGTTTAGATGACATTTCTATGTTTTCTGCGTTAATGCAGTTATAATGGTCCCAGTTAGTTGAACAACCAGGCCTCCATGCTCACCATTCCCTCATCAGACTCTGCTGCATCGCTGCATCTTGAGCCCATGGGGTGCTCCGTCCCGAGAAGCTCCTCTCAGCGTTGATCCTGGGGAACAGAGACAGCCACGGCAGGGAGGGATGCTGCCAGTACACCAGACTCTGCTGGAAGGCGGATCGGAGCTCCGAGCAGGACCTGGGATCCTGTAGACTGTGAGGTGGACTGAAGAACTGAGCTCTGCAGCTGTGACTGAGGCCCACAGCCTCCTCCTGAGCTTTGGGCTGCTCGGTCCAGGACAGGGAGAGAGGGGATGTGAAGAGGACCCGGGTCTTTAGACTCCAGTCTGGGGGGTACTCTGTGCAGACTGGAGAAGAGATGGAGGCTGGAGATATGGAGGCTGGAGAGATGGAAGAGGGAGCGATGGAAGATGGGGATTCGGGGCTCTGCAGGAGAAAACAGCCATGTTTAGATGATTCAAGTGTTAAAATAAATAAATCATGAAATACTTAAAGTCTGAGATCCTCCCTACTATTAGAGTTAATTCATGTAAAGTTCAGGTCTGAGCCAATGTTTTCACCCACCTTGGTGGCTCGGTTCTGCTGATGTTCTGCCTCCATCCGCTTCCTCTCTGTCGCCTCATCTTCCTCCTTCTGTGTCGAAGTTTCTACCTCTTTGTCAGTTTCATTATAGATGAAAAGTTTCTTCCTTGGGCTGCAAGTACTTCCGGTGTTTTCAATGTTTGCAAAAGGATTCCTGCGCTTCGTGCCTCCTCCGGACCGGTTCTGGATGTTGAAAAGCGGTCCAGGGGAGAAAGGCCGAACGCACGCCGCGGAGGAGCTGCTTTGTCCGGGACTGTCAGAGGGATCCAGGCCACTCGGGCTGCGGAGAACAGCAGCGTCGCTTCGAGCTCGTTTTCTCCTCATTCGCATAATTTCCGCCGGTCGCTTGAAGCTGGGCGAGTATCCGGTCTGTTGATCCATGACGAAGGGCTGAAACGGATCGAAATAGATAAGAACCAGCAGGAGAAAGTCATAAAAGCGGCCCAAACCGCCTTTTTCTTCTCAGCGGTAGCTCATTCCGCACTGTTACAAATCTGGCGCCTAGCGTGGTGACGTAAATGGTGTTGCGTAGTACGTTGGTGGTGTTGCGTTTAAGACCATGGCAAAAGTGAAGAAACGTAACACTTTGGAGAATTGTGGTTTTATTTATTTATAAAGGCGGTTCGTTTAAGCTTGGTGCTTCACCAGCAGTAATCTGTTGAAATGAAACTGCGCTCAAGCCAGCAGCCTGTCGTGTAGGACAAATAAAACACGAAAAACACATTATATAGAGTCACACTTATCTGTGTGTTTCACATTCAATAAAACCAAAATATGTTTCACTTTTTTCTGTCAGGTCAAAACGTAATCTGGACGTTTGTGTTTTTTCACTCCGGTCTTTGTACTCAAAGCGTTTTCACTTCTCAGTAGGTTTGACCATCTTTCTTTAACTCCCTGCTTAGAGTTGATGTAATTTCTGATCTGTTTTGCGATAATGATCTCTAATCAGTTTGACTGACAACCTTTCTTTTTGCATTTCCCTCAAAGAAAAAAAACACGTTTCACATGTGGCACCATGTGATTTTGCACAGGTTTTGCAGTTTTTTCCATGACCACCAGAGGTCAGTAAAGTTCCATTTGTCTTCCATTAACAATAAATCCGTGAAGGTGTTGTCTCATGACACCAGTATCTGTACTTTTTTGTACTTTTTTGTACTTTTTTTTTTTTTTTTTTTTTTTTTTTGTTTTTTTTCCCTGAAAAAAAGGGGAAAAAAAAAAAAAAATCTTCTTGAAAAGGTTGCCCCCCCAGTCACATCAGGCTACCCTTTATCCCCACCCATCACACATTTATGTTCAGACCCATTCTGAATCTAGTCTGGGTAATTTTATCTGAATGTGTTGAGCATGTCCTGATATAATTTCCTGTGATCAAACCAGAACTGACTTATCTCATATTTAATTCATTAACTTATCGTTAGATATTAGATACATTCACCTAACTTAAGGAGTTTTTAATACAAATCCAATATTCTGACTTTGCTAAATATTTTGATGGTAAGTTTGAATTTATTGGATCAACTCTTAATAAATTTCAGCTCTTCTGCAGGCCCTTTGTTGGCCATGAAAATATTTCTAGGCTTGTAAATGACCGTCCGTGCTTCACTGTTTAGACATTTGAAAGCTGGTTTTCATTCTCTGACAACAGAGTAAAAAATTGATTTCTTAACAGCGCCGATCGTGATTGATGATCCAAAGTTCTGACAGAAGGAGAATTTAACAGGGAGCTGAAATTTACATATTGTCCTATTAATCACCATGACAGAGGGCAGGGTGGAGACCTGGTGGGGGATGGAGTCACCAGCAGTTCTGTGACAGCAGAATTAAATTAAATTAATTATTTTTTTTTAAAAAAAGAAGATGAGGCAGAGCAGGTGATTGTTGTGTTTTCTGCTTTTAGACTACTTACTGTGTTCGTAATGAATTAAGATTCCAGACTAAACTTGGTAACCTAATATTGGATATATTTCTTGTTTATGAGAAGAAGAGGTCTTAGATCGTTTTCAGATTTTATGGTGTGAGGATTAAGATTGCTCATCAACCCCATCTTGTCTCCCAGCCCTTACTACTTGTTCTCCTGTGACTCTCTGCTGGTCTTTCCTGTTAAGTATTCTGGAAGAATCTCCTCAAACTTTGGTACATTTCTCGTTCAGTGGAACTTCGTCTTCAGCTGAACATTCACATTGATGCTCCTCTGTTCTTTTCATCCCCGCAGAAGAACCAGTGAGAACCCAGAAATTTAAATACATTTAAGCTGCTGTTGCTGCCCTTGACTCTTGATTGGTAATAACATGTTATGTTGTATGATCACGTTTCATGTTATTTAAAGAAGTAAACATTTGTAAACCTTACAAAACCACATGGTTTGACATGGGAATTTACATGGGCTTTATATGTAATTATAACAGTTTTACTCAGGGTTGGAACTACGGGGCGCTAAGGGGAGCTCGGCTCCCCTGAAAAGCAAAGGAGCTCCCCTAAAAACATTCAGCTGATACTTTAAGGAGGAGCCCCAAACACAGTCCACTTTCAGGTGACATTTATTTTCCAAAAAAGTCCCTGATGCTTTTTTAAAGAATAGCATTAATTTGTTGGCGTTGTGTACTAAATAATTTAATTAAATCAATTAAATCTTCTAAACGATACAGGTTTCTGTTTCCTTCAGCACATTGGACAGTAGCATTCTTTGTTTGTTTGTTTGTTGTGTGCTGTGAGCATGCAAACAACAAACACTTGATATGCTCCTGTTTGTGGTTGTTAAAAGAACTGTCTATCCCTCTCTGAGTTAAACTATTGAGTCATTGTGCAGATCCTTATAGGCTGTTGGATCCATTTAATTTGAGTCAGGTGTGTTGGTGCAGGGATACATGGAAAACATGCAGGATTGTGGCTCTTGAGGACCGACGTTGGCCACCCCTGCTCTAGGCAATAAGTTTTTATCACTCTGCAGATCGAGCAGACCTTTAACATTAGCAACACTTAATTGACAGAAGCTCCTGTTTCATCAACAGTGATGAGGTGATGCGGATGTAGGAAAGCTGCTGATGGATGATTAAAACTCAGTTTGTACAATTTAAAACAAATATATTGTGTAAAAAAAACAAAAACCAAAATAAACAAAAAACACAAGTCAGACCATGAACTCAAACACGTTTACTTCTTGTGTAGCAAAATCTGACCATTTTAACTTCAGAGCCTCATTTTTGTGATAACAGCATGAAATAACCGTGGGTGCATAAAAAATGGATTTACACAAACAAGCCATGACAATGTTTGCATCTTATTTACAACCTGAAAAACATTTCTGAAAAAGGAAACCAGATTCTGAAGTAAGATCAAAAACACAATTTCTCCCCATGAAATCCATTTAATCCTCATATCAGGGAAGATCCTCACCCTCCCATATCCTGTCTTCCATCCTGAGAGGACACCTTTCGACATGTCAGGTCTGAATGAACTAATGTCCAGCAGTGGGTGGAGATTTCTTACAAACCGGCACAGTTCAGAGCTCCAAATCAGTTTCAAATGATTATTGCTACTAACTGGTGAAAAGCAGCTGGATAGAAATAACTGGGGTTTTCTATTTTCTTCCAGCCCCAGTAGGAATAGAAACATGCAGAGTAATATTCCCAACTCAACCTAATTCCGACCTTCCTGCCATGTAAACAGCATCTTCTGATCACCACAATCCCAGTGAGTAAGCAGTCACCAGTAAGAGATGGGGATCTCCGTCCCAGCTGCAGGATGAAGGTTCATAACATCTTGCTGCAGAAACGTCTGTTCAGCACTCAGTGCAGCACAGGAAGATGTTATGAAGAATAGTCATTACAGCTGCTTCCTGTGAGTTATCGATCAGATTATAATCTGTAACATGTAAACGGGAATATATTTTATATACAACACCATAATCAGAATATTGTCTTATTTATAATAAAAATTACAAGATAATGTTGCTGTACATGTAAACATAGCCAGAGTTCAACATTAACTGTGAGAAAAATTTAGGAACAAAACAATTAATAATGCAGGTTGAGTTAGTTTGCACGAGGAGTTGGTCTGCTAATAGTTCACTTTTTATTATTATTATTATTATTGCTACGTTCTCATATTTAGACCCAAACCAACACTTTGTGTACAGCAACTCCCAAAATATTGGGGTGCTGTGTAAAATGTCAAAAGAATGCAATGATTTGCAAATGTCCTGAAGTCATATTTTATCCCCAACGGATCACAAAAAGCATATCAGATGTTGAGATAATTTACCATTTCATGGAAAATGTGGGCTAATTTTGAATTTGATGAAAGCAGTTTAACTCTAAAAAGGTGGAACAGGGGCAACAAAAGGCTGGAAAAGTAACTGGTAGTAAAAAAAAAAGTTAAAATGAGTTAATATAATCAGGTTAACCATCAAGTCAGTAACATGATTGTATATGAAAAGAGCACCTTAGAGAGTTAGAGTCTCTCTAAAGGCCCATTTATGCTCTATGCTCTAGGTGGATGTGGAATCTTCTGTACGTGTCTTATGTCTGTATGTGGTCCGTTTCCAGGGCTCCTGTGGATGTGTACCCTGAGGCAGGAAACCACAGGAAACCATGGGGGCAGTGTTGAGCAGTATAGCTGACATGCGATCAGGGATAAGAACAACCAGGAAGAAGCTTGAATAATGGCTTCACAAACGACTACTGTCTCCTATGTTCCCTCGCTTTATGTCTCTCTGAGGACGTGCATTATCGTAATCTCCTCCACTGTCACCAAGTCGGCTCTGATGTTGGAACTCAGAGGTGAATTCTGTACTACCATCTCCTGGATGTATTGCCTAGCAACCAATGGTGCATGAGAACATATGGGCAGTGAAGTTTTGTGTATGTAAAGGGAGCATAACTGAGCTTCAAGGTTCAAGATCTGCAAAACACAGATTCTGTAAACTGAGGAGAAATTTGAAAGTTATGTTCCTTATAAAACTGAGAAGAATGAATTTTCCATCTCCTACATTCAATCCCTTGAAAATGATCAAAATGATGAGATTCTGGAGAGTTTTCTGTGCACAAGGAACATAAAAAATTTGTATAAGATGCTGGTGATCTTGAGGTCCTTGGGCAGCACTGCTTTAAAAATAGGCATTATTCTGTACACTAGAAATCCCTGCATGAGCCCAAAAACACTTTACTGACACCATCGCACAATCCTCAAATACATGTTAAAACAGCACTATGTACTATGTGCTATATTCTCCCATCTTCACTACATCCAACCGACCAGCTGCATCTCCGTCTAGTTTGGCAGGTCCAGAGCCTCACACAGGAAGTTGCTGCCAAGGGTGGTGATGACTGCAGAGAAGATCATCTGGACCCCTCATCCATCCATTCAGGACATCGCACAACATCACCAGAGACCCCCCCACACACCCCCGCCATGGTCTGTTCTTCCTGCTGCCCTCTGGGAAGAGGCTCTGCAGTATCAAACCCAGAAAAGCCAGGTTTGCAAGTTTTATCCCCCAAGACTGTTAAACTCTTAGTTATCCACCCCATACACTTTTTTTTTTAGAAATGTGTTGCTGCCATCAGATTAAAAACGAGCTACTATTTCCATGAAATGGTAAAATCTCTCAGTTTCAACATCCGAAATCTTGTTTATGTTCTATTGAAATATAGACATAGATAAAATAGGGCTTGAAAAGAATGGCAAATAATTGCATTGTTTTTATTTTCATGTACACAGATTCCCAACCTCTTCTTTGTATTGATCAAATTGTAAACATGATAGAAAAGAATAATTCTGATTGTGATTTATTTGGGTTCCCTCCTGCCTCCGTGCAGGTTCATGCATCTTTCATCTAAACAAACTGGGTTACTATTTTCAGAGGATCAGACAGTTCAGGGATGGCTCTGGAAGGTTATGTGGTCTGTGTGATGATGATGATGATGAGGAGGATATAAACATTGATTCCAGATTGGATCCACATCTTTCATGTTGTTTGTTGACTATCTGTTTAAACATTAATCAAGATATTGAAATATTAACAGTGATTGATGTTTCAGTTTAGTCTTCAGTTTGATCCTCCTTGTCAGAGTCTGCCGTCACAAACAGGAAGTCCATCTCTGAGGTCTCAGTAAGGTCTCCAGACGGCTTCGGTGGCAGCCATATTTGTCGGGGAGCTGCTATGGCTGGACTCCACCTCTACACCTACTCCTTCACTTTGGTTGGGCAGAGAGGGGTGCAGAAGGGAGGAGCCTGTGGAGGCGTTGGTGCATGGCGGCAGGATCCTTGGTGGTGAGCGTGAGTCACTGCTGCCCCCACCACTGCCCCCCGCCATCATAGAAAACTGGTATGAGCCAGCGGTGGTGGAATAGTACAGGTGATACGGAGAGGAGGTGGACTGGAAGGGCCCATTCTGAGCCTGGTGGGGGGTGTTTGTTGGGTAAGGAGGGGGCAGATACGTGTGGTAACGCCCTGTTGGCGTGGTTGCCATGGCTGTTGCCATGGTGATACCAAGGGCACCATTGGAGACAGGGTTATGGGATGGAGTATATGTGAAAGCAGCTGCTGTGGGCGGGTAGTGCATCCGGGGGTCCGAGAAACGGGAGTCAGGTAGGGAGGGGAGGGAGGTAAAAGGTCGTTCTAAAGCCATCCTGGGGTCACTGAAGGCCGTGAGGTCAGGACCTGAGAGGAAGCCAAAGGTCAAAGGTCAGATTATAACAAACAGTGATGTTTCTTCTGCTCATCCAGAGCTGGTTTACCTGTGAGCCGTGAGGACAGGTCACTGAGGGAAGAACGACCAGGTGACAGGGGATTGGCTGTGTGGACAGTGGGCGTGGTTATCTGGCCAAGGTAAGGATACGATTGGTCATAAGACCAAGACGGAGATGATTGCATCTGTCTGGAATCTGAAATAAAAATTAAAAAAAAAACAAAGAAGATGGACATAAATTATTTGAAAGTATTATTCATCTAATTAATTCATGAACAGATTTTTTTACTCAAATTGATTTTAACTGGATTTTTTATTAATTTAGCTGAATTAAACTGAATTATTCTTTGTCAATCTAAAACAACGATAACAATAAATGTGACAATATCATTAAACATTACATAATATGTAATGAAATTCAAATTATTTTAACTATTCCTCATATTTTAACACATCCACAACAAGGTTCTGATCTGACAAAAAAAGGGAAAACATGTGGTTCATGAATTCTTCATAAAATCTTTATCTTAATACAAACTGATGTCTCTTTCCTCATTCAATGAGTGATCTATAAATATGATAATGAGCTGCTGTCCTGCAGGCTGCTGTCCTGCAAGTTTTGGATGTTTCTATTCTATTCTATTCTACAGTCATTTAGTAGACGCTTTTATCCAAAGCGACTTACATTTGAGAGTAAGAACAACACAAGCAAGAATTCAAACAAGATGTGACATCATCATTAAGTGGTAGTCAGACTGCTGAGAGTCCAGTTGGATCCAGGTGTTGTCATGTAGTGCTAGAGGCAGTGCATATATACACACACACACAAACACACACACACACAAATATATATATATATATATATATACACAGCACAGCTGAATCAGATGAACGGGTCAACTAGTGATGTGCTATGCGCGAAAGAGCTGACTATGAGACCCGATGCTTGGTAGTGAATCCCATCGAGTGAGAGCCGGCTCCCAGTGTTTTTTTCATTTTGCTGTATGTTTGGTTTTTCATTTTGTTTGTATAATTGTAATGCACAAAAGAGGGCAAATATAAGGGTTCATGTAAAATTGCTGAACACAAAAGGGTTTTTAATTAATTCACAATTAATTAAATTTTGAGAAAATTATGGGGCTAAAAATTATGCTAAATTTAGAGCCGTTCTGGAGACAAAAGAACCAGCCCTTCTTTGGGAGCCAAGCCAAAAGAGCCGGGTCTCTGAAAAGAGCCGAATATTTTATAACTACAACATGCTTGGGATTGACTGTTGAGGAGAGCAGTTTAATTGAAGCAGGTGTGTTGGAGCAATGAACCATTTTAAATCTGGACAATTGCCGCCCTGAAAGACAGGAACTGGACACCCTGGTTTAGAGGTAAAGATAGAAAGGAGGAAAAAAAAACAAAAAAAGAAAAAGAAAAACAGACAATATTTCAGAGAAGCTTTGGTGGTTTCCTGTTGGTAATTATTTTATGAGTGGGATGTGAAAAATACCAAAAGTACAAAGAACTGCTTCTGTTTCTCGTCACCTCCATATAGACCTCCTTTTTCTGTTGTTCAGCACATCAGTTATTTAGTTGTACAGCTTGAAAGAACCATAAAGCCTTTGTCATATAGGCTAAACAACCTGCTAACACCTGCTAAAACCTGATCAAATTTACCGACACTTGCAAACATCTGCTAGCACCTGTTAACATCTGATAATGCTAACTTACATTTGCAAGCACCTGTTAACATTTGATAATCTCTAATACCTGCTAATGTCTGCTAACACCTACTAAAATTTACAAACACCTGTATACATCTCCCAAAACCAGGTACCATTTGATTATACTAACATCTGCTAAGACGTGCAAACATCTACTAACACCTGCTAACACAACATCTGCTAAAACGTGCTAACATCTGATAACACTGGCTGATGTCTGCTAACATCTACAAACATCCCTTAACATCTGCTTGCACCTGCTAACATCTGATAACACTGGCTAATTTCCACAAACATCGACAAACATCTGTTAACACCTGCTAACATCTGACAACACTGACAAATGTCTGCTAACATCTTCAAACACCCTTTAACAACTGCTAATGCCTACTAACATAACATCTGTTAACACCTGCTAACATCTGATAACACTGGCTAATGTCTGCTAGCATCTACAAACATCCCTTAACAACAGCTAACACCTAATAACATAATATCTGCTAACATCTGATAACACTGGCTAATGTCTGGTACTGTAACATCTAACATCCCTTAAAATCTGCTAACACCTGATAACATAACATCTGCTAACACCTCCTAACATCAGATAACACTGGCTAATGTCTGCTAACACCTACAAACATCCCCTAAGAACTGCTTACACCTGCTAACATCTGATAACATCTGCTAACACCTGATAACATAACATCTGCTAACACCTCCTAACATCGGATAACACTGACAATTGTCTGCTAACATCTTCAAACACCCCTTAACAACTGCTAACGCCTACTAACATAACATCTGCTAACAACTGCTAACATCTGATAACACTGACAAATGTCTGCTAGCATCTACAAACATCCCTTAACAACAGCTAACATCTACTAACATAATATCTGCAAATATCTGATAACTTAGGATTTAATCCTGGCACCAATGACTCAACAGTCATATATTTACAAGCTCCATCTTCAGCCTGCACCAATAGGAACATTTGGAAAAAAGGAAGGGACTTTTTAATTTATTTTCACTGTGGGCTGATCTAGTTAAATATACTTTAAATAAGACCTGCTGTCGTTTTCCACAGAACAGGAAATGACACCACATTACACAGACAAATGTTGCAATATTGGAATAACTCTGCAAATAGAAACTGAAGAGGGGCAGTGGATTACAGGATTATAAAGAGAGAAATTCCCCTTCAACAGCATTAGACATCATGAACATTAAACTTGATTAGACAAATAAATAAATAAACAAATAAATAAAAAGAGGTAATTCATGTTTGTTGATCATTTCTTTTGTTGTAACATTTCCTGGTAATAAATTTGATACTGTTGGAAAGCCTGTTTATTTCCTTTTCTCATCTCCAACATGTCTCTGTATTGAGAGTGTCTCCAATGCTAAAAGCTTTTACCCTATCAGTGCGGCAATCTGCATAGTGTTGTTTGTTATTCCTCCATATGTCCAGGTTCCAGTGCACACGCTCCTGATCATCAAGCACCTGATTGTCATCACCTTGGATACCAGAGGCTTAAATCAAGAGATAACAGCAGAATAAGCCGTTTAGCATTGGCGCGTTTTTCATAGGTGCAGCCGACATACTCAACTCTGCTGCTCTTTTCACAAATGCATTTTCTACAATTGTGACACTGTTTAAATAGAAATAAACAAGATCTATAGCCAGGAAGCATTGTTACAAGAAAATAATCCACTAAATACTTGTTAAAACCCTTGCGGCTTAACCTCGGTAATCCTCTTGCACAGGAAGATTTTACCGGGTATCAGACCTGGAGGATCTCTTTACAGGTGGGCAGGATTCATAATTATCCACAATGAGAAAAACTGAACTAATCTTCTGCACAAATACTTTTATTTGATGACTGGAACAGCAGAATTCTCTGTATATTGCAAATCTCAAGGATGGAAAAAAACAGAGAAAATTAGGTTAACTGATACAATTGCGGTTTTAGAGATTTACAAGATGTTTAGAGATGTTTTCAATCTGCATTTAATTTAAAGTGAATTTACTGTCACGATGACTTAAAGTCCCTATTTTTATCCAGGATTTTTGTGCATGAAGAAACAAATAATTTTTAAAATTTTAAGTACTTTCTTTCTCACAGAAGCTCTTCCTGCCAGCTGACTTTCATTTCCTCCTTGAATCACAACCTGCTTCCTGGCACATGCACACATACACTCACACACACACACTTGTCAACATTACCACTGAAGACCAAAGAGGAACAGATTCTGTCTTTTGGTACCACACAGAGTATCCACGGCAACCACAACCCACATTCACGTGTACACACACAGACACACACACTAACCACAATGGATCTTACAAAAACCACAAGAAGGAACCATGAAGTTTGATGCAAACGTTGGGAAATTCAGACACAATATTCATGTTTCTGCAGGAACTTGATACTAATAAACTGTTAATCTGATAAACTAATGATTTTACATTAAACACAAACATCACATACACAATGATTTTAATTTTACACTAAAATCAACTCCTAAAGATTACAATTTTCTCCCCCAAATCTCATAAATCAACATTTTATTCACCACAGAAAACAGATAAATGTTGAAAGTGAGACATTTTCATTGTTTAATGAAAAACCTTGAATCTGAAAAACATTTGGACAAAATAAATAATAATAATAATAATAAAAAATAAAGTAGAGCTAATCAGTTTAGTTACCAACAGGTCAGTAACATGTTTGGGTATGAAAACACCTTAGAGAGACAGAGTCTCACAGATGTAAAGCTAGACAAAGGTTCACTTTTAGATAAAATGTTCCTGATTGTAATGCCGTGAAGACTTTCAGGGATTCTGGAGACATTTCTTTGAACATTAGTGATGGATGTGAGTGATCTTCGAGCCCTCAGGCAGCACTGTGTTAAAAAACAAACATGGATCTCTATTGAAAATCCCTGCAGGGACTCAGGAACACCTCCAAATATTCCTGTCAGTGTACACAGTTTGCTTTAAGCCCTGTAAACTGTAGTTTGGCTTGGTACGGAACAGGTTGGTACAAATTTCCTTTAGCTTTTCCACAGACTGAAACTGGAAAGGGTGCCAGAACATACAAGCCATCCTAATTACTTTGGACCCTTCTGTTGGGGTACAAACCTTACCGATCTGACCCTAAAGGGTTGAGCTTGACATCCATTGATTGGTGTAAAGAATGATTTCTTCCCACGCGACTCAAAGACTCAAACAAAGCGGCAACAGACATATTTAAATATTTTTTGTTGTCTAAAGCAAGAACACAAACTGCTGGATGTCCACCATTCTCTTTTGTTTCACATTCTGCTTCATTATAACTCAAGAAAGGCATTGTGTGGCTAAGATGTTCTATTACGTAGCTAATGCATCCTTTGCTAACATCTTATATCCCACCTATCAGGTGAAGGCAAAGTTGGCTGCAGAAATGCAACAGCGATAAGAGTTTAGCAAACCAAACTGCACCAAATCGTCCCACCCTAAGTCGGACACCTTGGAAGAAACGAAGCTTTAGTGTCTACAGAACCAGAACTTTTCACTCCTGGAAAGTCTCCATTGATTCTGAAAACCAATTTGTCTTCCTTATTTATGAAGATTTTTATATATTCAAAGGTGCTATTTCAAAACACCAAAATTGGCCCTACCTAGAGGATGGCTACACCTTTTTGATGTATCACGCAATTAACCACTTGTCACAAATACTAACTTATGTCATTGTGGGACTCATGGCTCAAAAAGGTTGAGAATCACTTCCTTAAACCAAATTAAGTTAACAGCCTCCTTTTCTCCTTCATATAAACAACAGGAGAAAACAGGAACACAGGGTTGAGAGCGTATCTTTATTTAAACAGTGAGTCAACGATGAGATGAAGAGACCCATGACACCCATGTAGTAATGAAGCCCTGTCAATGCTTTCCCTCAAAAAACACTCACGGCCAGCAGATGGCGCTATTTTAGTGGATCAAATGCTTTGAAGCACTGAGTTGATTTCATGCCAGGCTTCGGTTTCACGTCCCTACTTTAAAAACAAAAAATCCATGGTATGTTCTTATTGCCAAAACTCCCGGGAAGTGACGAATGTAATGCAGCACATCAAGCTCCACCCTTTAGGGTCAGATTGTAAGAGAAGAGTCACAAAAATAGTAGGACAGGTCGGATCGGATACTTACACCCTTCCCAGTTTTTGCCTGAGGAAAGAAAAACATTTATATACTGACCGGTACTGTATTGAACCCGATGCCTGGTGGAAATGGGATTTATGTTGCAGCAGGTTAAAAATTATAGTAAACTGAATATAAAACTATATTTTAGAGCTGAATTAGGATCACCCAGAAGTTTCTTGTTTATCATCAGTAGATGAAAAGAAGGTTCAGCAGAGCAGAGCTGGACCGACTGAATATGACCATCGATTGTTGGGTCTTACCAGCAGATATCTGGGAGTGTGTGGGGCTAGAGAACGAAGCAGAGCTGAGAGCTGCAGACTGGCGGCTGTTGGCAGATGGTTGATGATGATGATGATGGTGATGGTGATGATGGGGAGGAGTGACCCTCATGGAGCTCCGCCTTAGCTGTTCCAGTTCTGTTAGCCTCTCTGAAAACGCCAGAGATCCGGGTTTGACCTCGTCCAGCTTCTGCCGGTGACCTGAAGACAAATAAAAGGTTGTTATTGATCACAGTTAAACAAGACTTCTCAGCTTCGGATGTAATCTGATTACTTTCTGCAGGACTTCCTCCAACAGTTCTGATGGAGATAAAATTAACCCGACTGTTTTTGCAGATAGTATCTGAGGAGATGTGCTACAAATGTGGATATACCCATATGTCAGTCTGTGTGTGTGTGTGTGTGTGGGTGGGTGTCATGTGTTCATGTCACACTTCAAAGACCTGAGGTCCTGTTACACACACTTTCTCAAATGCGGTGTGTGTGTGTGTGCGTGTTGTAACAGCTGGTTGATGGTTGTTCACAGCTGATCAGTCTGCCTGTGTCATGTGACCAACATGAATCCGTTTTTATCACCTGTACTTGTTATCAAACCAACATTTAAACCCACATCTGTCTTTAGTTTCTGTTTTCTTTCATGCAGAATTCCCCCAGTTTCATCAGAATGAGCCGACAGGAAGTCAGAGTTTCATCAGCTTCCTGTTTGACTTGGTGGAGAGTTTGTCAGTTCTTCCATCAACTTAAAAGCTGTTTTTATAACATCATGGCCTCTTGTTTCTACAGCAAGTAAACATAATATTTTTAGAAAAATATTTAAAGACTTAAAGTAAAAACAACATAAAGACAATCTGAACTAGAACATCGGGGGCGGCTTAAGTTTTTCTTGAAAGTTGCGTTCACTCCAGCTTGATGAATTCGTGATGGATGTCCATCCTGGTTTTGGTTCTGCTAGAAGTTTTCTATCCTGGTTTTGGTTCTGCTGGAGGATTTTCCTTCCCGTTAAAAGGGAATTTTTCCTCTCCGCTGTCATCTCATGCAGCTCAGGATGAAGAATTGAAGATGATGGTTTCCTTCTTCTTCAGAAATTGAAAAGCTATGAACACTAACTGTAATAAATTGGACTCAGTTTGATAATAAAGACATAATAAAAGCACTTTGTGTTGCATTTTTTGTATGAAAAAGTGCTTTAGAAATAAAGATTGGTGGTAATGTATTGTACTGAACTGGACAGAACTGGATCATAACGTTATGATGAATTGGGTTGAACTGGACTGAAGCAGTACTACAGAGAGCTCCATTACAAGAAGTATCAGGACTAAACGTCTATTTAAAGTAGATAACAGATGTTTAATTGTTTTACACAGATTTTTTGACACTTATTTGACGTGTTCCTTGTTTTTTTTCCACTTTCACTGTTTGGCTTGGATGTTTTTATTTGTGTAAGATCACTTTCAGGTCTGGATTTTCCTCATGAAAACTCTTCCTTTTGTGTCAGTCTGTGTACGTCTGACTCCATGTTTGAAAAGTGCTATATAAATAAAGATTGGTTGACAGAGGTTATAAATAAAATAAAATAAATAAAAGTGGGAAACTGGCATTTTTTCTCTGATCCAGGGCTGCGTAACATCTGAAGAAGTGCATGGTGATAAATTATATCTTATGTTTTTACCTGCATGTGAGGAACTGCTGAGTCAGTTTAATCTGGTTAACTCTGTAATCGTTAGCGATCATCTCTCAGTCAGTCCTGTGGCTGACGATAAACATCAGATTTACTTCCTTCTGAAACTCGAAACCAACTCCTCTGTGTGTAAACTTCCTAAAAACTAAAATTAAAGTAGTATTTATTTCTTTAGAACAGTGTTTGTTGAAAATAAGTAATTAATTAAAGTTGAAGTAATATTAATCAAATCCAAGAATTACTGTGATTTATTATATCAGTGGTTCTCAAACTACTGGTCCACACCACCATGGGGGTCATTTAAGGGGGTCACTAGATTATTGTACAGCTGACATATATCAAATTTGAAACGTTTATTAGCAATGTCAAAATAAATGTGCTACTGCAAATACATTTCTCTGTGAAATTACTTTGATAGTTTTTACCGTATGTTAGTTTGGTCGTCGTGGCTCAGTAAGTTGCTTTTTATGATGACGTGGATCCAGGCAGTGACATCACAGTTGACTTTAAAATCTGCTCCATTTCAAAGAGTTCTGTGTGGGTCTAAATGAATTTATTTTGGTTTGTTTTTCTTTATATGTTCTTTCTTCTTTCTCTGGACAGGAACTGTAGGGGGCCAGTAAAAGTTGTCAGTGTGAATCTAACTGGAAAATGACATGAGACTAACCTAAAATCTGTTGGAAATCATGTTTGTATGAGCAGTGTTGGTGTGGTGACTCACGTCGTGGTTCCCGGGGACCATCCACCGTGATTTTAATGGCTCTCTGGTACGTCGCCACCTGAGGAGGGCTGGTGAACACGGTGATAGTCAGGGTGAAGCTCTTTCCTAAAACAATAAAAGGAGGAGGAACAATTAGGGAGACGCAGAGAGGATGACATGATGATCAGGATCAAAGAAAAGAGAGTAAATAACACAAACAAGGAATCATAGAAAGAATCTTAGAAAATATTCGAAGAATCAGAGACAAAAGAAAACAATTTTTGGTAGAAAAAGGAAAAAAAAAACAGGTAGTCCATCATTTTTACTCCATCCAGCTCTCTGGATGCTGACTGAATGGCTGCCGTGTTGCCTTCACTGTCATTGATGTGACTCATGTTGGTATTAAAGCCAGTGTTGCATTTTCTGTCTTTATGAAGATGTAAGTTTGTCCTGAGTAAGATGTTTTAATAAAGTTATTGAAACTTGAATAGCAGGTGGATGAACATAAACTAGATTAAAAATAGAGTCATTGTGCAGCTCAGTTTTACTGGTTCAGAGAAGGAAAAACACACATTTTACCAAACAGAAATGCTCACATCTACAGCATCACCTCACACTAACACACAACTTGCTGAAACACCCGATGAAGACTTACGGAGGGAGGAAGGAGAAGCTCTGGGAGCTCAGAGTGTTCACTTTTCTTTCTGAGTTCATTAAAACATGCTTTCAGCTCTGACATGTTCCAGCTTACTCTCCAAACGTAAACCACGAGCCTAAAGAAATCTGTCATCAGCAAGTCAGCTGTTCCTCTGACTTATCTCGTGCTGTGTGTGTGTGCATGTTTTACCTGTGTCTTTAAAATATATTGATAACTTCTGACATCACGTTAATTTAAGAACAATAATCTTGTTACCTGACAAGAACAAGAAGCTAACGAGTCAAATGTTTATTGTAGATGCTTAATGACGGCCACCAGGTGGCGCCTCAGACTCTCCTCATGTCCCACCAACACGTGTTACAACCATTTTGCTCTTACAGCCTGTATGCAGCGTTATTACTGTGTGTACATTCCTGCAGATGATGATCTGATTAGGAAAAACTGAGAATGTTCAAAGTTTCCAAGAAGTCTGACAGAATAGTTGAAGTCAGTGAGGCTGTTAGCTGGTTAAATAACACGCACACACGATGACTATATCTTAGACTAGTGTCTGTGTGTGTGTGTGTGCGTGTGTGTGTGAGGTCATAAATTATGAAAAGAAAAATAATAATTCAGTTTAAAAGAGGAAATAAGTCAGAGACTGAAAACAAGTCACATATGAAAACTCATCTTGCACACACACACATTCACTGCAACATCCTGAAATTGTATATGAAACAAGAAGCAGGGGTTTCATCAGCCCAGTTACATGGGCAGATGTGTGCTAGAGCCTCTCAGACATAAAGATGGATAGGGGTTCACCCATCTGAGACAAACTGTGTGGAATACTTTCAGATTCCACCCTCTATAGTGTATAATGTCAAAGGATTCAGAGAATCAGGAGGAATCTCTGTACGCTTGGGACAAGGCTGAAGGTCATAACTCCTTTCTGGTGATCTGCTTCAAAGCCAGTCATGATTCTCTACTGGAAATCTTTGCATGGAGTCATGAACACTTCCGGAAATCACTGTTTGTGAACACAGTTCACCCTGAAATTCACAAATGAAGGTTAAAGTAGCACTATGTGGTGTAGGTGGGCCAGGCCTCTTCCAGTGGCCCAGAAACAACTTCCATGAGGCTCAGCCTATGGTTCTGCCAATAAATAAATAAACGATTAAATAGATAAAAAGACTTCAGAAATTTCTACACTGATTGAGGACCATGGTATGGACCATGAATGCAACACTAGTTTGCAATATTAAACCCATAATGCTGTGTTTTCAAGTGATAGTAGCATTAGTGTGATATTAATGTCTTTCTCCAACCCAAAATGTAAAACTGAAAACCGCAGATTTAAACCCGCCTGGACTGACAAATGTTTACTTTACCATCACATTCAAATGCAAAACCAGTGTGTTTTATTTGCAATGTGAGTGTGTGGGGTGTTTAAAGATTACAATTTGAGGCAGCAGATCCATGCAAACATCCCGAGGCATCCCAGGAGCGGGCTGCACTACTGCTGTACTACTGTCATACTACAGCAGCATCCCTTCGCTGGACATTTGCGAGGAAGAAAAGGACATTTACAGACTGAAACAGTAAAAGACTGTAGCTGTGGGAAATGACAGCACAATTAAAACAAGTGTGTGTGGTCCTAATGTAGACAGCTTCCATATCAGCATCCATCATAACAGCATGGCTTCACAGGAGAAGAGTCCGGATGCTGAACTGGCCTGCCTGCAGTCCAGAACTTTCACCAATACACAACATCTGGAGCATCACAGAAGCAGAAATCCAGCAACCAAAGTCCAGGACTGTAGAGCAGCTAGAATCCTGCATCAGACCAGAATGGGACAAGATTCCTCTCCTAAAACTCCAGCAACTGGTCTCCTCACTTCCCAGATGTTTCCAGACATGTTAGAAGAAGAGAGGACGCTACACGATGCTGAACATCACCTGGAACTACTTTTTACAGATGTGTTGCTGCCATCAGATTCATCATCAGCTCGTAATTTCCATCAGATGGTAAAATGTCAGTTTCCTTGTCCGAGATGTTGTTTATCTAAATTAAATCGTTGCTTTCTGTTGTTATTTACATTTTACTCAGTTCAGAATCCAAACTCATTTGGAATTTAGGTCATATTTGTTTAATCTGTGTGTTTTTCTATTTTTTTTTTCTTCATTTACAGCCTAATTTCCTGCTGAATGATGCTGAATCATAGTTGGTTTTGATCAATTTCAGTGGAAATAACTGATTCAGTCCATTCAAACACATTAAAAAATGACTCATGTGCACGAAGAGAAAACCTTTCCGTCTCATTTAAACACATTCATGCAATCCAGTGACTTGCTCAGCGGCACTTCAACACAAGGAAGTCGGGGATAGACCCAACAACCTGGTTTGCAGCCTGCTCTCTCAGACTTTGTGTGTGGACCCTGCACACATCATCAGGACTCTGCTGTGTTTATGTGTTGCTTCTGAAAACCAGGAAGCCTGACTCATGATGACTAAGTGTGACAGCATTCTGGCTTCCACCACCCACTCACGTAGAGAGAACCAGTGAGTGAAACCACCAGTCAAACCACTAAACCGCTCACTAGCATTGACAGCTGGAGCAACCACTTCCCACTCAAACGACAGGTTTGAGGTGCAGAAACTGCTTTAAATGTTGGTTCATGTGGCTTCTTATCAAACAGCAAATCTAACATTCCAGCTTTTCAGAAAAGCCTCGGGTATCTGTGAGTAAAACTTTAAACATGGATGAACTGAGTTTTCCATCCTGACCCCTGTTACCAGTAGAAAAACCTGCAAACACTGGCAATCCTGCAACTAGGAGAACCAGTTAAGTATGCTTCTCTATTATCGGATCACACAGCTGGAATGAATCGCTCAACATAGTGTCAGATCTGCCGGTTAGGATGAAATTAACCAACAAACACTGCAAAGAAAACTTGAAAGAACAGAAGTCTTGGGTTTGATGACTTGATTTTATATACATATTCCTACTCTACAGCACACACTGAAAAACGTCGGCTCTTCTGGCTTCACTGCTGCTGGAAAATTACCCAGGTTGTTTTCTTTGCTGTTCAATTTGCATAAAACCAAATTTCTCCTCCTAAACTTTATCTGCTGTGAATGAATTATTAAAATCTCCATTTTTCAGCAGTGGGGCTGTTAAATCTATAAAACACTGACAGTTATTCGTATGTTTCCTGTCAGATGGTAGAAGTTTGCAGATTAATGTGAGTGTGTGACAGCGATGGCAGCGTTGTGTACACAGCGCTGGTGTTTTAAATAGATAAGTTGAGACATTTGCCTATGACTGATTTAGAGTAACTGTGGTCTGGTGTGTCGGTTAAAGACAGAGGGAGAGAGGGGTGAGGCACGCTGACACTGACTGAGATGTGAGGAGGAAGTGAAATGAACAATGTTTTTATTCATGTGTACTTCCCCTACTTCATCATCTGAGCTGCTTGTGCAAAACATCTATTAAATTTCAACCAGAGATCAGATTAGTCAGTTGTGTTCTAGCATGCTCATTAAACCTTCTCCCACACTTACATCAGTATATTTCCATCAGTTTGTTTCCGTCTGTTTTTTTTTTCCCAATAGTTTGTTTCTGTCTGTTTGTTTCCGTCTGTTTCCGTGTGCTCATACCTCTTCCACTGCGGCCAACGAAGCGCAGGTCGTTGAATCTGGCCACCTGGTTCTTGATGGCAGCTGTAGCGTTGCGAAGCTCTGCTGAGTAATTCTCATCATTTCCAGCCATCACTGTTACCATTGTACCATCAGGAATGTCGCCCAGGGCAACCACCTGGAGACAAGATGGAAAGAAATCAACCAACACATGAATGTTTAGATTTTTTAATATTTTCTTGCCCTAAAGAAACTCTCCTGGTTTAAAGTTGTAAAAAATGAGGCGGTGAGACATTTGGGCCCACATTGGTGAAGCTGTGGATGTCAGGAAACATGTTTTTATGTGAATACGTGAAGAATATTCATGACATGCTTACTAACGTGCTTTACTTGGGGATTTTTAATTTAACTTTTTAATTTCTGCTTTCACCTTCTGGTCTGAATCACCACATCAGTGGTTTAGTGTTGAACACTTCAGACTGGCTAAACCGAAAAAGTTTCAGGTTTAATTTCAGGTTAACGAGTTGTTTTTTTGCAGCTGCATATTTTGTGGTGAACATGTTTAAAAAAAAGCTGCTGTTGGAGGTTTATTTTAATTTAATTGTTTACAGTTTAAAATGAAAGATTCTAAAAATGTTCAGATTTTTTTTTATAACTGATTTACCAGATTAAAACATACCTTTCCACCAGCCGTGATGTTAGCAAACTTTTTGATTCCTTGTTGCTAAAATATATGTTTAGTGATGGATGTTGCTATGGTAACGACCTTCATCAACACAAACATCGAGGAGATCATAGATATGCGCATAGATATGAACATGAAACAATCACGGGTACGAACATGGTTACTGTCCCTGCTGTATCTATGAGGCGGCTGTTGCTCAGGAGGAAGGGCAATCGTTTGCCAACCAGAGAGTTGGCAGCTTCCTCTCACTACATGCCGAAGAGTCCTTGGGCAAGGCACTAAACCCCACGTTGCCTCCCAGTGTGTCTACCAGGTATGAATGTAAATGACAGCAGAAAGCGCTTAGTATGTAACAATAAAAAGTGCGGTGAAAAACATGTGACTAGAAAAGTGCTGTATAACTCGCTCCATTAACGAACATGCAGTAGATCATGGGTCATGGGTTATAATCATATTTATGAACAAGTGTTCGGACATGGGTAACATCATGGGCATGGATGTTGTGATTGTGGATATGATCATGGGTATGCACATGAATATGCGCATGGATCATCCCTAGAATTAAACCTTGAATATTGCCTTAATAGCACCTAAATTTCAAACAACCTTTCAAATATCGCTTAAAAGTTTTTGCGCTCTCATGAGGTGGTTTTTTCAGACGTGTCAATATAAAGAATATTGTAAAAGCGTAATGGAAACACTTTTTTTGCATTTACGTTCTGGATTTGACGTTGGAGGTCACATGACTATGACAATGCAGGAGACAGACATCTTTTTACAAACAAAGATAAAATTTAACAAACAAAGAAAAGCAGAGTTTTATAAAGAATTAGAAATCCCCTTCAACCACAAAGTGGAGTCTCACGGGACGAGACTTTACGACAATAACTGCTAATGCGCTAAAAACCATTCAATAAAAAAAACACCTGCAATTTGTCAAAATTTTTTAAATATTGCTTTTACTTTGCAAAATACTGTAATGGAAATGCAGCTATGGATATGATCATAGGTATGAACATGGACATGACCGGTCATAGGCAAAAATATATAAAATCATGGATATAAACGTGGATACGAATGGTGTTTTGAACACAGGTATGAACATTTGTACAATGGATACTATTGTGGATTTGATCATGGATATAAACTGGACTGAACTGAACGTGCAGATATGAAACAAAGGCTTTTTCTTTTTACTGCTTCCCCAGCTGCCCCTCACACACCTATCTACGTGCAAAACACACACTAAAACCAGACCTGCTGCTGCCAGCTCATCGTTTTATGTGCAGCTTTTTGTGCAACATCCAAAGGAAGTGAAGGAGAAAGTGAAGTGCAGCAGAGTTGGCAGATTTTCCTTCATCAGAGACTCAAAGCCGAAACAGCCGTCAGCTGTCTGAACTCTCAAAGTTCATATAAATAATGTAAACTAGGAAATGAGACATAAACCATTTTATAAAACTTTCTCACATCCAGTGTGATGTGTGGCTCATTAGAGAGCACAATCTATACAAATACAGGCTGATTTTCATATTAACGCGGATCTCTCTAAAGCATCAGCATGCAAACGTTCAGGGCAGGTCCTCCACTACGGATTCTTTCTCTTCTCCACCAAACAACCGCAGCCTACTATGACTGTCAGACTAGGATTAACCTGGAATTTAAACTTTGATTTGATTCGATCCGATTAGCTTTTTAGCTAACTAAAACCGACGTAGAACCTTTCCACAGCATTTAAATCTTGGTTCTGATCTCTTCCATTATCAGTGAGAGGTAGCGACATCCGCTCATGACACTCCATAATGAAACATAATGTACCACAACGCACACACAAACACACACATGCAAACACTAATGCATAAAACTCAATAAATCAATGTGTTGTTCAGCTAAAAGCTGCTTTTCCATAAATGCATTTGGTCTGAAAGTGCAGGAAAACCTCTACATCCATGAACATCTATGCATGAGGGAATTCTCTGCAGGAAAGCGAAGAAGCTGAAGACGGATGGATCGAGACATGCTTTAGTAAAGTTGATGAAAGCCTGAATTTTTATCTTTTACTGGGACAAATCAAAGAAAACAAATACTTAAACTGATGTTTTTGTTAGATTTTCTCAGACATTTTCACACAATGTTGTTAAAAGTCCAGGATTAATAATTATGTTCTTGGTGTCTAAGGACATCAGAGAAAACACTCCTAGTGTTAAAAATGTTGTGTCTGGTACTAAACTGCAATAAAACAGATAAGAAATGTGAAATTTCTATCTTTGCTTGTTTTTTCCCCCTCAGGAGGATAAATAACATCATGTTGACGATGATTCCAGGCAATGCATTAATTACACTGTATTATAGTGCATTAGTGTTTGCACCATAATACACTTTTCTGTGAGCATTAGGATCTAAATTTAGAGAAGCAAATTAAAATAAATAATTATTTTATTTGATATTTAAGTGTGTAAACAATCTTATATCTTATGGTGAAAACAGAAAGTCCAGGAGTTAGAACTAGTTTCTTGTTAGTGGAACCGTCTGACAGCAGGACGTCGAGCCTTCGGCCAGACATCCGGCTATGAAATTAAATTTTATTTACTCTATATCATTTTTTGAATCCATGTTTTATGCTTCTGGTCCTGTTTAGATAAATAAATAAGAGTAGAATTAGATTGGCAATTTTTCTAGTTCTTATAAAAACCAATCTGGCTTTAACCCTTAAAAAGACAAATTATTAACTGAATATAACACATTTTATTTTAAAATGTATGGAAATAAACCTGAGCTGTCTCTGCCTGTTTTTTTATCTGATTATTGTTTCAAAGTTGGACTATTTTACTAATACAATTTGTTAAAAACATGGATTCTTATTATTATTGTCTAAAAGAAAAGAAAATGGCAAAGAAACGTGTTTCTCTTGGTTTTTACTTGTAGTTTACACCTATCTGTCATTTAGAAAAAAAAAAAAAGATTTTTTTCTCATCTTATTTTTCTGCTAGAAAATCTAAATTTAGCTCATTCAAACAACAGCTTAATAATTACTTTATCAGGTTTGAATCATTTTAGTTTCTCTGTGAAATTATTTTAATCTGTAAAAATCTGAACACACACACACACACACACTAATAGAATGGCTGGCGTGAGCTTGAACACACCTTGAAGGCGATGGGCAGCGTCTTGTTGCACCTCCAGTGTGTTGGCAGGACGGAGCAGAGGAAGTTGGGGCTGTCCGTCTTCACCAGCTCACCTGGATGATCTGAGATCACCTGAAAGACACCATCACTCTCTGAACTCCACAGCAAAGCCACACGTCTGTTCTTCATCATCGTGTCACCGTACCTCCACCACGCCGCGCTCGGCCATGCGCAGTTTGCCCACCAGAGAGGCCCCCCCGCCGGCCTCCTGGGCTCCCAGCGGCAGGGCCTCGGTCCTTTTCGCCCCCGAAGCGAGTGAGGTGGAGGGGGGAGTGTAACGCCGGCCTGGAGCTGGGTCTGAGGGAGGAGGTCAGGTTTCATTCAATGATCCATCATTTTATTTACATCACACAAAACCCCAGAGTTTGTTTTATCCAGCAGAGCCAAATATTCTGATGATCACTTGGATCGAATATTTCAATAAAATTTTAGTTTGATTAAGAAATAAATTTTTCCTTTAACCCTTTAACCCTTTAATCCTTCCATGTATTAATAACCAGTAGGAATTATTTACATTATTCATTTTATGGATGATTTTAAAAATGCGTTCTTTTATTAAAATTGTGAATTTTGTTTCTTATTGTTTACTTGATTTATTGATCAGTGGTTCTGCATGGCTTAGTGAGGGTCTGCAGAGTGTGTGTGTGTAAGGGTTAAATCAGCTCATTGATCATCGATCAGGAGCTGATAACAACAACATGCAGTCAGAAAGCTGCTTCATTCTGACTGTCATTTAAAATAGATGTCTAACACACAACGCTGTGTATGACTCAACGATGCACACACACACACACACACACACGCATAAACCAAAGTGTGTGTTCAGCAGCATTATTTACAGGAAGATGCTGAGAAACGTCACCAGAAGGTACAGCAGCTCTTCACGCCGACCTCTGACCCCACACACAGCAGCTTGGTTTGAAGCCGAGAACACGCGGGAAACGAGTGTGTGTGTGTGTGTCAGTGGGTTCTGTTTGTCAGTTTGCCAAAACCCACAACTGAAGCCACATGCTGGAAATCTGCAGTCAGAAACCACATCCACACACACACACACACACACACACACACACACACACACACGGTTCTGCAGACTGAAAGTGTGAAACTTTATTTCGGATCCAAAGCAGCTTCTTTTCTTTCTTTTAACCTTTAACTTCCTCTAACGCCCAGCAGATTAAACCTAAACATGTGGAAGTAAACTTACTGTCAGAGTCGTTGTTTTAACAGAAACGTCCATCTCCACCGTTTGTTCAAACAATCTTTCTGATATTTTCTCCAAAGAAAAAAAGGCAAAGAAAATTTTCACTTGCTTCTTTCTCAGTATGAACTTAAAAAACTAAAAAACTAAATAAAAAAAAAAAAAAAAAGTGAAATGATGATGATGATGCTGTAAGTTAGAATGATTGACAGGTCGGGAAGACCTGATAAAAACTGCCATGTAGTGAAGCTCGGGAGGTTTCACTGGGGCTTTCTGTCTGGTTCTTTTACCAGATTATCCCAGTTACCAGAGTTAGTTTATTTACATTTTATTCACAACAAATATATTTTAAATCATTTTATTCAAAATATGACAAACGACTTCATTTTAAATTTCTTTGATAAGAATCTATTTAAATTATAACATTAAAACAAAATTGTATTCAAATCTATCTGATGATCTTATCTAAGATCATTTTAACTTTTAACATTTATTTATTTTTGTATGTGAACATCTGAGGCTCTCTAGCAGCTCTAGACCTGCTAAAAATTGGCAAAATAACAACATAAGTAGGAGATTCCCTGGAAGTTCTTCAGAAAAGTTTACATCTGAAGAAACTGAATAAAGGAAGCAAATAATAAATAATCAATAAATTTAGTTTTAAAAAACTAAACTGAACAATGTTTCCTTATGACACTCACACGCACGGGCGTTATGCACGAGCCTGATAGTCTTGGGAAATAAACCGAACTGAACTCTGTTTATGTGTGTGTGACTAATGAAAACAAGTTTTTAACAATGTGAATCATTTCTCCACAAACACTTTAAATCCCACTCGAGCTTTGGGGAAAGGTTCCACGTGGAGCTGATTCCAGCGTGTCTGGATGGATGGGTCAGAACTTCCGGTTCTGATGCAGAACAGCACCAACAGGCTGGACTCGGATGAATGAACTGAGTCGCCTGAACACAAACTTTCTGCTAATTCAAAAGGAAAAAGCAAACCGCTCTGGTACCGGTACCGTATTTTGCGTCCCACAGAAACACCATTTGTGCGCCACAGCGGAACAGCTGGACCGGAACTCCTCTGGACCTTCAAGGATGTCCTCCTGATGTCCCAGAAGTAGACAGATCCAGTTCATGTACCGATGACAACTCGCCCCGTTTTGGACTTCTGTTCCGTCCGGATTTGCCGGATGTCGGAGCGCGCGCCTGAACTCGCGGTAAGACAGCAGAACTCCGAGCCCCCCCCACAGAGTTTCTGTTATTCCTCAAACAGGGAAAAAAAACTTTGAGGTACAGGAGAAATTCTTGGGATTCTTCAGAGTTCCATCAGTTTCCGAGCAGCAGAACCGAACCCTCCACACATCAGAAGTGAAAGCAGAAGTGTGGAAAGAGGAAAAGGACATCTGATTCAAACCGCTCGCAGAGTTCCGCAACTCACAGACCGAACTCCGTCCCACCAGAACCGGCTCTTTCTCCGCTCCTCTCCCCGACAGATGAATAACCATCTCTGGCAGGCAGTACCGAGCTTTTACCGGCACCGCTCCGGGTCTGCTGCTGGAGAAGGTCTCAGCCAATCAGGAAACTTAGCGCAGTCTTACAGTGCAGGACGCTTAACCAATCAGATTTACGTCCGTTCTTAAGGAGGCGGGGCTTAGTGGGGGCGGCAGTGGGGGTTCGTTGTTCGGAGTATGTGATGAAACATTCAGTGTGTGAGTCCAGCATGGACCTGAGTGCGTGTTAGGCCACGAGCCCGAACCTCTGCGCGTGTTTTCTGACTTCACTTCATTTGGACTCTCGTGCTCAGTTGAGCCAAACCGCGGAGTTCCAAACAGAGATGCGCGAGCACGGCGGACTGTCCACGTGCACTCAGGCCAGACTGTAAATCCCGGACAGTAACAGTAGGGGGCAGTAAGTGATCTAAACCAGCTTCTTCTTCTCTGAAAGCCCCGAGCTGCAGCCTCAGAGTTGTAAAATAAAATAAAATAAAATAAAATAAAATAAAATAAAATAAAATAAAATAAAATAAAATAAAATAAAATAAAACAATCTGCATTTATTTAAAATAAGATGTGCCCCATTTATTAAATATCGTATTATTGTATTGCTTTCTGCTCCCTGCTGAAAGGTTTTATGTAAAGCACTTTGAATTGTACATTGAATGTGCTTTACAAATAAATTTACTTTGCCAAATTAATTTTAAAAAATTGTGTTCTTTTTTCTTTTTTACCCCCAACAGAGACCGTTCCCCCTCACCCCCTCAGGCCGAAGGTACAGGAGTCTGAAATGCAGGACATCCAGACTCAGGAACTCTTTTCCCTCCACCATCAGACTCCTTAACAGCTGACAGGATAGCCTTACTGACCGTTTACAGTATCTCTTATATACACATATTTCACACTCACCGTTCATCCCTGACGCTGTTGCACGTTTAACGCTGCTTATATCACAGTTTGCACAATAACCCCCCCCCACATATATATATATATATATATATATATACACACACACACATATATATATATATGTGTGTGTGTGCATGTATGAGAACATTTTGTTTTATAACATGACTGAATCTCTGTCTAATGCCCAGATTTATGGGGATCTTTTGATCCATTATTTCTACTGTTTACGACTTGGAAAAACTTGTTGTCCATTGCAGAGCAGTGGAAACGTGTCTTCAACCAAACAGTTCAGAGAATAAAACACAAGTTAAAAGGTCCATTAAAAACATAAAGACATACCAACAAAACTTAGAAAACCCAACTTAAGACTTATTTAAAATGTCGCTTGCAGATGGAACGAGTTATTTCTTCACTGCGTTTGCTCCTGGTGCTTGGCCGCGGCCAGGAGGAAGGAGCTGCTGGGTGTGAGGCGCTGGCTTCAGGCGTCACTGCCTGTGTGGAGATCTGTCAATGACTTACTTTAGGAGCATGTTTGAAGCTGGAAATACAGTTAAAATCAAAATAAAATAAAAATACAGCGCTGTCATTAAAGGAAGAGATTTGGTTCGGTCTTATCTGGGTGTAGAAACTGCAACGCTGTGCTGCAGCTATTTTTATGGAGCAGCTGACAGATGATGATGCAGCAGCTCGGTTATCTCCCACCGTGCATCCTGTTATAACTCAGCTTCAGTTTACATCGTCTTCAGTTATTCATAGATCTGAAAGTCTGATTTTTATCTGGTTACTGCTTTTAAGTGTGAAGGCTGAATCTCTCACGAATGTGTGTGAGGAGGGTCGGACGATAACATGCTGACGATAAAATCTAAACCTAAGAAGAAGAAATCTAATTGTTCTGTTCAGTTTAGTAAAACTTACATTTCCATGTTCAGTTCTGAGGTGCAACAATTTTTAGAGTAAGAAATCAGAAAAATAATTTCCATTCAGAGCCAGTTTGTCTGGATTTAGTTTGATATGAGTTTAATCTGAGTTTTATTTAAATTTAATTTGAGTTCAGATGAGTTTGATGAGCTTTTAATTTGAGTTTAATTTGAATTAAATAGATGCCTATTTGTTTCTTTTTTCTTAACTTCTTTTTAAGGAGAAAATAAACAGAGTTCCACTTGTTTGTAATAAAATCTCTTAAACTTATCATTTGTGTTAATTCTTCTGTTTCTTTCTCTGAGTTTAAGTGTATTTGACCGGAGTCAAACAGATGTTTGGACACAAATAACCTTTTATTTTTATTAAAATAAACATTTAGATGTTTAAAATTCTTTATGCTGAATTCAGTTTTTTGCACTGAATCGTGTTAAAGTTTTACAGTGAAGAAGAAATTTGTCTTCACACCTCAGGTGAATTTTCTGATTCAATCTGACGTGTAAAAACCTTTTTCAGTCAGACTGATTTGAGTTTCATCGACTTCTCGCAGGAGTTTCCAGTCAACGTCTTCTCTGCTCCGTCCTTCAGTCGCCGAAGGGAAGATGATAAAAAATGTAGACGCCTCGGTTCTCGTCTCCACCTGAGATGGACTGGATGTGATTTGCCCTCAGAAATAGCTATTTTTCAGATCATCTGTTTTTACAACTAATCTGGAGATAATCTGAGGGATCTTTTGTAAAGACTCAGTTACCGTGGAAACACAAAAAGTCCCATTAAGATTTCTATTATCATAGTCTTTTATACTATTATATTTTTTTCTTTCTTTCTTAGAAACACAACTTCTTTCTAAATGTCAAATATTTTGTTCTTGTACAATTAAATGAAAACATGCTTCATTAATCATAGAGACGAAATTCTAACATCAAACTTCATCTTAAATTTAAAAAAGTTATAAAATGAAATGAAATAAAACACATAATTAAAGAACTGGAGGAAGCTTTGAAAGGACATTTTTGCTTATAATGCAAACTGGGAGATTTTATTCCAGTTCACAAACTTTATTAAGAAAAAAATTAGGTTATTAAAAAAAAAGAATAAAAAAATGAGGTTAATGTTACAAAGGTTCTTTTTTGAAAAATCCTTTAAAAATTAGGTTATTTTTTTATTTTTTTAAAAAAAGCTCTAAGAGTTCATGATATTAAAATATGAAGACATTAAATAAAAAGAATAATAAATGAAACCGTTTGTTTTATAACAAGGTTGTTAAAAAAATGGGATCTTTTGA
>JBAFSZ010000027.1:3112177-3123650 GCA_036919955.1 Melanotaenia pygmaea
GTTTAAATAACTTAAATCAATCTTTTCTCAGGACCACAATATGTTTATATTCAAGAAAAAATGGAAATAAAACTTTTCCACCAAGGAAATAACCGACTGAAATATTCCATGAAGAAACTAACACAAAAACCAGGGATGTCCACAGTCGTCCTGAAGGGCCGCTGTGCTGCAGCTTTTCAATGTTTCCTGCTTTAACACGCCTGACTCAAATGAAACGGATCCAACATGTTTTTGCACAATGACTCATTAATCAGGTGGTTTTGGAGCAGGGACACATCAAAAACCTGCAGGATTGTGGCCCTCGAGGACCGAAGCTGGACACCCCCAACATAAACGGTGAATGAAAACAGATGAGAGACGGACAAAGAAGCAGACATCCTGACGGAGGACCACGAGTTTGGATTTCACTCTTACTGACTTGTAATCTGATTACTGTCTGCTGATCCATAATCACATCCATTTTTACACCCACTTCTTCTAATTCAGAGTCACAGGGGGCGGAGCCTAATGCAGCTACCACCAGGTGAGGCAGGTACACCTGGACAGCTCAGCAATCCATAGAGACAAACGTCTCACATTAAGACCACGTCTCCTTCAGAACCACCAGTAAACTAAAGACCATGTTTCTGGGAGGAAACTGGTCTCGATGTGCTGTCTCTGATAAATGTTCAGGCTGATAGGACCCGAGCTTGGGATGAAATCTCATGAGATCCAAGACACCCAGCAGACCCTGAAAGAACTCAAAGAGCTTCTAAATGTCCCTCAAACTCCATTAAAAGCTGTGGTAGAATCAGACCTGAGAGAGAAGATAGGCTGCTTCTGTTAGAGCAGATTTATTCAAACATTCAGATTCCTTCCAGCTAAATATTGAGGAAAAATGACTGAAATAAGACGCTGTTTTCTGAATGTTTTGCTGTTCTTCAGCTCAACATAAAAACATGAACACAATACATAAAAATCCACAAATTATTTTTTAAAAAAATAAAGTAATGAAAGCATTAAAAAATTCAAATAATTAAAGTATTAACTATTTCAGAAATAATATTACAATGTCAAAGCATATAAAATAAAATTATTAAAACAATTTAAAATGGTGAAAAAATAAATACAAAAACACAATTAAAATTAATTATTAAAACATAAAAAAGTCAACATTAACTATTCAAAACATGTAAAATAATAAAAATATTAAGAATATTTAAAATGATCAAAACATTAAAAACAAAATAAAAACATTAAATTAAACATAAAAAACATCAAAATAAAAAAATATAACAATTAAAAACATTAAATACATAAGAAGCATAAAAAAAGTTTTAAATAATAAAACATGAAAAACCTTTAAATGTAAAAAAAAGATTTTGAACCTAAACACATCAGTCAGCTTAAACACACAATGATGGCGAACACTGAGGAAGATGAAGTTTACCGAAGAGTCCGCTGCCTGTTCGGCCTTTCCTCATCAGGTACATGGCCCAGGACAGGGGGCCGGAGCTGCTGAAGGCCCCCGGGTTCATGTTTCTCGTCTGGATGTGGAACCAGCAACTCCCAGAAGAAAATAAAGACGGAAAAGATAAACTGAAGTTCTATCAGTCCAAAGATTTGAAGGAGACAACAGAAATCAGCTCATCTTCACCTTCATCAGCAGCTTTTATAACCCCCACCACCACCACCTTCATCTCCTCACCCAGCCCCCCTCCCTCTGTCTCACCCGACATATTAATAAAAGCCAGAAAAATGAGGGTGTATGAAGTGAGGGAGGGGGGAGAAGGGGGGGCGCAGCAAGTCAAGCTTAATTCATTTGCTGCTTCTCTAAAGCGTAGCCACGGGGGACACGACTCCACTTTGCCCTCAGGCTCTTTAAAGCTGCTAATTTCATTTAGCTACTCAAATGCTTTCCTCCCTCCATCCCTCCTTCCCTCTCTCCTTCCTCCTGTTTGGAAGTTCTGGTTAAAGTTGAGCTCACATGTTGGTCTTGGTCTTCATTGGACCGGGAGAGCTGTACATTAAAGACTCAACAGGTTGTTTGTAAGAAACTCAGTTAAATGGAAAATCCTCAAAGAGAAATTTTAACATCATTTAATCTTAACATTTAACCTTTTTTATATTTGCAAATAATCAATGATTTCTTCATTTGCTTCTCCTGTGAAGCCATGCTGCTGTGATGGATGCAGGATGTGGTTCAGCATTGTCTTGCTGAAATCTGCAAGGTCTTCCCTGAAAGAGACGTTGTCTGGATGGGAGCAGATGTTGCTCTAAAACCTTCATGTACTTCTCAGCATTGATGGAGCTTCACAGATGTGGAAGCTGCCCACTCCACTAATGCAACCCCATCCCATCAGAGATGCAGCTTATCACCTGTCCACTGATAACAAGCTGGATGCTCCCTCTCCTCTTTAGTCTGCAGGACACACGGTCCATGCTTTCCAGAAACTGTTTCACATTTTCATCTAGTTTTCCACTTTCTCTCAGACAGTTTTAATGAACTTTGGTCCAGAGAAGACGGTGGTGGTTCTGGATCCTGTTCACATCTGGCTTCTTCTTTGATAGAGCTTTAGCCACTTTTGCCCTTTGGCCCTACCTCTGGTGCACAGAGATTCCTCCTAAATCTCGGAATCTTTTGATATCATGAACTGTAGGTGGTGGGATTTTCAAATTCTTTTAAGTTTTATGTTAAACATTTACTGACAATCTTCCACAATGTTTACACTCAGTTTTTCCATGAAATAGTAAAATATATTAGTTCCAACATCTGATGTTTGTATTTTTTTTCTATTGGAATATAATATGGCTTTATGGGATTTATAAATAATTATATTCTGTTTTTAATGATCATTTTAAAATGAGTGTTTTTAGTTTGGTTTTGGTGTTAGAACTAAAACAAACGCTCGGGTTTGTGGTTAGATGTTTGCTCTGGGAGGAGTCCATCCTGTTTGAGTCTTTTCTAATGCTGCTGTTCATTTCTGATTAAATTCAAGTTATGACGTACTGCAGGTCGCACCATCGTTTTACCAGAAAATGAACTTAAATTATCTAAACACAGAGGTTCTGCAAACCTGGGATCAGTTTATTTACTGATGAATGATGAAGAACAGGAACCAATCAGAAGGCAGGTGACTGACACAAACATTTTTAACATTAATATTTGCCCTGAAAAACACAATCGGTCTAGTTTTTGGAACATTTGGATCTAAATTAAGGTCGACATCAGAACTGATCGGCCTTCAAGGGTTAATAAAGTTTTAATTGTTGGGAGTATGTTTGAGTATACGTTCAGGTTTTTCTGGAGAATATTCAGGACGGTCTTGGTCATTGATTTGAATTGCTACACTAATAAAAACATTAAAATTGCATGAAAGAAGTAAATTTTTTTATTTGTCCCCTATAGACAGAAAAACTGCAGCAGATAAAAAAAGCTGCGATTAATTAAATATTTCAAATCATTAAAAGTACACTGTTTATGCCAAAGTTTCCTTTTTCTAAAGTCAAACTACTGTATATTTTGGTTCTCATCAGTTACTCTAGGACAGATGTATTTGTTCAGCATTAACTCACGACCCAATCATGTGTTTACACCAGGACGTAAACGGTGAATGAGGCAGATCAGCTGAGCACAGCGAAGAAGAAGAACCAGGAAAATAAAATGACCACCTTCCTCTCTGCCAGCGGCTGTCTGTCCCTGAGCTGAGGCCACCCTGAGGCCAGTGACAGAGGGATCAATACCACACACACACACACACACACACACACGCACGCATACACACACAACACACACACAGTGATGGATGGATGAAGAGATGGATGGATGGATGGACAAAAGGAAACATTACTTTGGTTCCTACCAGAACCTTTAACACCTTCATCTTCCTCTTTCTAACCTTTTCATCAGTAACACAAAAGTTTTCTTTTTCCAAAGTCAAATTATATTTAGATTCAAATCGATTACTTCAGGACAGATTTATTATTTCAGCATCAATTCATGACCCGATCATCCCCATTCACTTTTAGATGTTACCCTATTCAAATGAACCGTAATCCACATCCGTCCAATTTATACTGAAGATTTGTGATTCAAGAAGTCTTTATGGTTATTTTGCATTCATATAATGAAATGTCTCCTGTCCTCAGCTGCGCAGGTGCCATACCACAGGTCATTCCCGGACAGAGGATGCTCTCCATTGTGGGCCTAAAGAAGTTCACGAGCAGATAGAAGGAGAGTCCAGTCCGCTCTCTTGTGCTTCTTTTTCCACTTGTGTCATGTGCAGAGACCAGGTCGGTTCTGATGTTATGTGGTTTCCCAGGAACTTGTCTGTGTTCATCTGAAGCCAGTTCAAAGAAAATTACCAAGAAAAGGAAAAATTATTTAATCCCTGCAAGGTGAGGAAAACTGCCTTTGAACAGGGAGGAAAACCTCCAGCAGAACCAGAACCAAGGACCGCCAAGGACAGGGATATCTGGAAACACAAAAACAAAAGACAAATTAATGAGAACAACAATTTCAGATATTCATACAGAGTAAAGAGAGCAGAGAGGAGCCCAGGGCATGATGGGAAGTCCCCCAGCAGCCTCAGCCTACAGCAGCAGAACTAAAGGGATGGATAAGTGTCACCAGGCCAGACCTACTATACGACTTATTCAAAAGGAAAGTTTAAAGTTCAGTCTTAAAGGTAGAGACTATGTCTGCTTCCTGAAGCCAGACTCGGAGCCGGTGGTCACATGAAACACAAACCATAGTGACACAAGCTCTTCATTCCCAGCAGATTAAGAATGAAAACACGTGAAAAATATCAAAGGAAACTGTCGCTACTGTTAAAACCAAGGAGTGTGAACACACCTGGCCTTGTATACAAATTAATTTTCACTCAAACACATTTAAAAATCACAACATTATAGTAGAGTGTTCTCTGTGTTTAACCTGAGAAAAATATTACACTACGTTTTACCTGAATTCCTTTTTTCTGTTGTGGTTAGGTGGCTGCTAGTCTTGTTTGATTAAATAACCCCAGTCTTAAAAATATCCTTAAGTGTCTGTAAATATTTAAGTAATATTTAAGTAAGTAATATAACGTAATGCATAAGCTAATCAGACCACTTTACATTTTCTATAGATGAATGAATTAGCTTTAGCTAACATTATGTAATCAGCCACTATACATTTTCTATAGATGAATAAGCTTTTGGAACTATAAGCTAATCAAACCATTATCAATTTTCCATGGATGGATGAATTAGCATTAGCTAAAAACCGCTAATCACACCACTATACATGTTCTGTGGAGGAATGAGTTAGCATTAGCTGCAAACAATCACAAACTATGAATAGTCAGGAAGATTTTGGTAACTTACACACAATTGACTCCATTTTTGTAATGTTAGAACCCGATAAGAAAACATCATATTAGTGTTTAGCTGTTTTATTTCATGCAACCTTGTTAGCATACAACCCACATTTAAGCTATAGCCTAAAAACTAAAAGTTTCTGAAGTTTGTTCTACTGAATAAATATAAGAAATGTGGCGACCACAATAGTTAGTCAGTCTGGGGTCAGATTTAAACCTTTACTCACCAGAAATCATAGTTTAATCATAGTTGTTAATGGCTAAGTCCCTCGTAGCCTCACGGACTCGTATTTATTCTATCAACACCGGGTTTGCCTCAAGAAAATAAAGAAGTAAAAAAACTAATCGACTCACAAAAAACAAAACTTTTCCTTTCTACTGAAAAACCTTCGAAGAAAGAAGAAGTCAGTTTCCTTTCTGGATCCTGGAAGGTAACTCAGGAAACTCCTAAAACAGGTGTTATGTGAAAAAGTGGAGATTTGTGTTTCTGGTTCCATAATTTACTTTGCAAAGACGTTATTTATTTATTATCTATTATTATTATTATCTAGAAACACTTGAATTTGCAGATTATTTTACAGATTTGTCAGCCTGTTTACATCATTTCTAAAGAAACAATCAGACGTTCCAATCGATCAGTTACTCAAAAGTTGAGTAGCTTCTTCACCAAATACTTTTTTACTCTCACTTGAGTAATTATTTTGGATGACTACTTTTACTTCTGCTTGACTGACGTTCTTTTGAAGTAACACTCTGCACAACTCTGCTGCTCTTTATACATGATCACATTCAGCCTTCTTTACATTTTCTTCCCTCATGGATATAAAAGTCATCCAGATTTCTGCTTCTAGAGTTTATAACTGTAAACAAACTTGTTGTTTTAATGTAAATAAACAAGGAAACAAATTTAGCTTCAGTGGAAACGAGTCAGTTCAAACTTCAGCAGCTTAGTAGATTTGTACCAAAACACTCATTAATTGATCAGAGCAGTTAGCAACTGCCTCTAGTCAACACACGCACGCGCGCGCGCGCGCGCGCACACACACACACACACACACACATGCACACACCTCGTCCATAATTCATGGCTGTATTGTGTGGACGCCGTTAGCTGCTGCTTAAAAGTAATTAATTGATTTTCTGACATATCAGTTAGCAGCAGCACCAAATGACACACAAAGACTAAGATGTGCATGAGGACACATGCACACTCACACATACACACACACACATACACACACACACACACACACACACACACACACACACACACACACACACACACACACACACAGAAAAGAAAAATACACAGTGAAGCTGTAAAATTTCTCATGTGAGAAAAATCTCTTTTTAAACTTTTTTAATATTTTTTAAATTCCCATCTTTACTTTCACTTCACCCCTAATGATGTCCCTCCTCTGACCTGATTCCTTCCATCAAACACACACACACTCGTTCCAAAACATGCAGGTGCTGCTTTCAAATGTCAATAAAAACAGAAAACATTATTTACAAACCTCTTCAAGCCTGTTTTGTTCCTAATAGAAAAGATCATATCAGATGTTGAAACTGAGACATTTTACCATTTCATGGAAAATATGAGCTGGTAGAGAATCTGATGGCAACCACACATCTGTAAAAAGCTGGAACAGGAGCAATAAAAGGCTGGAAAATTAACAACTGGAGGAACATTTGACTAGTTAGGTTAACTGGTCGGTAACATGGCTGGGTATAAAAGGAGCATTTCAGAGAGGCAGAGTCTCTCAGATAAAAAGATGGACAGATGCTTATTAATCTGAGACAAACTAAACTCTAAAAATTGTAAAACAATGTCAGAAAAAATGAAAAAATGATCCCATGTAATAAAAATATCCCACCATCAACAGTGTAAAATATCACCAAAGGTTTAAGAAAACCAGGAGGAATCTCTGTATGCATGGGACAAGGCTGAAGATCTAAACTGTATGCTGGTGATCTTGGGGTCCTCACACATTAAAAGCAGATGTGATTCTCTACTGGAAACCACTGCATGGACTCAGGAAGAAGAACGTTTTGTTACATGCAAAATCTGAACATGAAAAAAAGTGAGATCATATGAATTGAACCAGCAGAGGCACAAGACACACTAACTAGTGGGCAGAGTATTGGAAAGAGAAATAATTTTCCGTTTACTGTGATTCCAACAGAGGAAACTGTGCACATGTTGATTGTAATAAAGGCCTCAACAACACATCAACTAACTCACTTTACAGCTTGACTCTTCTGTTTTGTGACTATATGATGGAAATCCCACTGAGGCATTGTTGTTTCATCGTAGCCGGTCGGCTTAAATAAGCCGAGCTCAGAGAAGCTTCTTGTAGCGTCCATGGGTGAAACCTTTAGTCCTGATGCTGTGCTGAGGTAGAGCCGTGTTTAGGTAATGGACCGTTGGTCCATGATCAGACATACATCCTGAGTTCTTCATCATGTCAAATACACCGACCACCACATTGACCCAAACATGCTCAGCCGGCTACAAGTGTTTAAAGCAAAAACATTTAAAAAAACAAAAAGTCATACCCAATGCAGAATGTAGGAGAAAATATATATAGGTGAAAAATGATAATTAAAATGTCCTGAACAGTGAGTTCATAAAGAAATGTGCGTTTGTCTTCTTTGTGCTGAATAATTCATCTGATTCTGTGATGAGAGGAGTCTCTCTTATTCCTGCTAAACTAAACATTGATTTTCTGACACAAGAAATGAAGAAGAGAGAGAGGAAGGCAGAGTGTGTGTGTTTCTGTGGGGGAGGGGGGTAGCATACCTATTCAATCATGCAGACAGTCAGAGTTTGTTACGTGTTCATTCTTTCAGAGAAAAGATGGAAATAAAATGCTGGAAGTATCTGACAGAGAGAAGAGCCTCCGGCTGTGTTTAGTTTAGTATGAATGGATGAGCAGGTTCATCAGAGCAGAAACTTTTAACACGCCGTCTACCTCTCTACATCACACACACGCACACACACACACACACTGGCAGAACCCATCAGGAAAGTCCGGTTGTGTCCGCAGACATCAGCAGTGATCAGGAAGGTCCACGTCTCTGACACAGGAACAACAGTCAATATAAAAAAAATTCTGGACTCATTTCTAATGTAAAATAAATCATGAGACATTGTTATGGGCCAGATTATAAAATAATATAAAATAAAACAGCTGAAACTTTAAGTTTAACCAAAACAAAACCATCATTAACACACTAAGCTGCAGCGCGAGAGGGGATGTCGCTTTCAACCACACCAGGAAGACCTCATGTCCAAATGAAACACATGTACAACACAGAGACCACGATGAGGTTCTCCATTTATCCTCCATTTATAAAGAGGACTCCTCAGGGTGCAGGGAAGACGGTTTCTGGTCTGTACTGAAGGACCTCAGAACAAGAACAGAGAAATTATGAACAAGAAGGAGGAAGACTACCCAGATCAACCTACAGAGGCTGTGGGTCCTGGTGTCATTCCTCTGCCCTACACATAAAAATGGAAAATTAAAGAAACAAAGCTTTATAAATATGACTATTACACACACAAGTAAAGTCAAAGATCCATCCATCTGTTGTCTATACCTGCTTATTCCAATGCAGGAGGGGTTGAAGCCTATTCTATCTGGTATAAGAGAAGCACTGTACACCCTGGACAGGCCACCAGTCCATTACAGTCCCAATAAACAGAGACAAACAAGCTTATACCCACTACCAGGGAGAATCTACAAACACCACTTAACCCAATATCATGTTTTTGCACAGTGGAAACCAGAATATCTGGAAAGAATTTGGAAACACCAGCCAAAAACACCCCCAGCTGAGGTTCAAACCAGGAAGCATCTTACTGTGAGGCAACAGAGCTAATCACCCCACCCCATAAGGCCCTGCCAAAGGCCCATAAGACCCATAACGACGCCACAGAAAACTGGGGGAGCGTCCATAACGTCCAGCTAAATACTGCCACAATCACCTGGATTTATGACTACCTAACAGACCACGGTTCGTGAGACTCAGCTTAAACACAAACAAAACAGGAGATGATTGTTGACTTCAAGAGGAAGAGGAGTAAGCAAAGCCCTCTTCACACCGTGGAAGAAGAGGTAGAGAAATACAGATACCTGAGAGTTCAGCTGAACAACAGACTGGACTGGAAATGCGACTCAGACTGCAATCAGCTGTGACGTGTCTCTCCTTTACTGTGAAATTTCATTACCAGCAGTATGACTGCACCCTCTTTTCCTTGTAAAGTATATAAATTGTGCCGTGTTCGTGAACAATCTAAGGAATTTGGGATCTCTCCATCACATCCCCCACATAGCTAGAAACAGCCCTAAACCCGGTTATAGATTAAAATGGTACATTGCACATTAAACACTGCTTGTTTCACATTTGGTAAAGTACATAAAACTTTGTTTTATAAAGCACTTTTCATGCAACCAACAACACAAAGTGTGTTACATAATAAAAACTATTAAAATATAGCAACCAAAGTATATAACATACCAAAATAATGCTCTTCACACACAGTCACACATGCATGCACACACCAAAAAGTGTGTTTACGCTCCCCTCTATTCTACACAAACATGAACTCCAATCCCTCATTTCTGTCTCTTAACTGAACGTAGATATAAAAATGTTAATAGAAATAAATATTGAAGCTCAACGAGTGGGCTAGGTACCACATTTCCAAGAAATCCTTCATTTGTTATTCTCTGTAATTCCAAAATTTATACTAATTTAAAACAAATGACACTAAATTAACAGCATTATTCTGACCTTTATGTGTAAATAAAGTTCATTCCATGTTTATTCTGGACACAAATCTTGACAACTCTGTTGTAAAAGTTTTCTGTGTTTTTGGACCAGAAAAGGGAAACATATCATCAGACATCTACACGGGGAGACAAAGAAATAGATTTTAAAATGTTTCTGCTGGTGTACAAGGCTCTGACATAAATGTGATCTGCTGAGGTCTCATGAGCCACAGAGACTTTTAACATCATCTGGGTTAAGTAAAAACTAAACAAAGGAAATCAGTTTTTATATTTCTAATATCTGGAATAAACTACCCGAAACCTGAAGTCTGACTCAAACCTTACTTTTTAATTTCAGGTCTTGAATATAAATGCTTCTCTTACTTTACTAGCTGCCTCATTTCAAGCCCGATAAGGTAAAAGGACAAAGATCTCGGCTATGTCTGTGACAGCTGTAGTCTCATCGGCTGCTACAGCAACTGAAAGTGCTGCAATAATGCGTGTTGTAAGGCTTCAATTAAATTGTTCTGTATTAAGTTAGAAAAACCAGAAAAGGATGCTTCCAGGTGTTTGGCTAACCTTTCTAACACAAAAAACACAACTATGGGTCTAACGATTAGAGGAAGTTGTACTCATCCTCACCTTGAAAGATAAATTTTATTGGGAAGAGTCGGATTTCCTTACCTCTGCGTTGTGGATATTAACATTCAGGCTTGTTTATTTATATAAAGCGAAATCTAACTTTGAGTTTCTAGAAACAAATATTTTTCATGTTTGAAGCTTTTTTTTAATGTTTCTCTTAAGTAATAAATTTGGGTGTAGTCCAGCTGACCATCTCTCCAGATCCGAACCTGCCACATCTTCATTGTGTTGAGTAAATCCTGGTCCTGTCCCACAATGCTGATGGTCCTGCTGTGTGTTACAGTCCCACATGGACTGCAGACCATGTTAGGACCTGAGCTTCAGCTGGATCTAGTTTAAGAAGAATGAAGTTCTTTGCTGGGCTGACATGGCTGCATCTGCTACGTGCTGTAGACTCACTGATTTTTAGTGTTTTACTATTTCCTTGCTTTGAAATCAGAATTTGTGCTGACCTCATTTTGTTTACATGACCTAACCACAATAGTTGACATAGTCCAGCTAAGAGGACTTTTTGACCTGTTTAAACACTAAAACACCATGTATGTCTGGTTTTGCTCCACAGCCCAAAAACATACATGTTAGGAATCGACCCACTCAAAGAATAAATTCAATTCAGTTCAGCTGTATTTGTATAGCAGCAACTCACAACAAAGACACCTCAGACATAATCAATTCAAGTCATTAGACTGAGACCCAGTTAAAAAAAATCCACAT
>JBAFSZ010000027.1:3128863-3141671 GCA_036919955.1 Melanotaenia pygmaea
CAAAGCAGGAACATAACTATAAACCAAGAACACCAAACTAAACATGAACACCCACCAAAACCCAGAAACCGTGACAAATTTCAATCTGATGGCAGCAACTTGTCTGTAAAAACAGGGGAAACAAAAGGCTGGAAAAGTGATGGTACAAATCAGAAACCTGAGGAGTATTTAATAACTAAACAGGTTAATTGGCAACAGGTCAGTAACATGATCTGGTATAAAAGGAACATTTCAGAGAGGCAGAGTCTCTCAGATGGAAAGTTGGACAGTTTCACCAATCTGAGACAACCTGAGTAAAAATTGTGGACAAATTTTGGAATTTCCTCAATGTAAAATTGTGAAGACTTTGACGATCATACCATCTACAGTGTATAATATCCAAAGATTCAATGAATCAGGAGGAATCTCTGTGAGCAGAGAACAAAGGTCAGTGGTGAAAACTGGATGGTTGGGGCCCTCAGACAACATTACATTAACACCAGATTCTCTACTGGAAATCATTGTCTGTAAATAAAAAGGGCACAACATGGCAAACTCCATCATGATTGTTCCATTTTAGACATTTCTGAGGTGGTATTTTTCTTGGGTAAAAAAAGGTTAGTATGTTAACAGCTTTTGTTCGTCGTCCACCACCATGTTGCTCTCGGTACAAAACTATTTACCTCCATTTCATGCAAGAACTGCTGTAATGTGCTGTGGGATTTCACACAGCAATGCTTTAGGGGCGGCGGCTCAGCAAGGTAGAGCGGTTGTCTCGTAACCTGAGGGTTGCCGGTTCGATCCTCGGCCAAGCCAAGTTCATGTCGAAGTGTCCTTGGGCAAGACACAGAATCCCTAATTGCTCCTAATGGCATGACAGCTTCTGCCATCAGTGTGTGAATGTATGTGTGACTGGGTGAATGTGATGTATAATGTAAAGCGCTTTTGGTATCGTTCAGTATAGTACAGTAAAGTGCTGTATAGATACAGACCATTTACGCTTGTCTTCTTCTGGCGTATTACTGCCATCTACTGTTACTATTTTATCAAGCTTGCCTCACACATCTGCATGTTGAAAATTAAAAACACGGATGTAAATTGGATGACGTGTGTATATCAGATAACGTCAAGGAGTGCTGCGATTTGCCAACATGGTAATAAAGTTGTGGTGATGTACAAAATTGCAACGATGTGCAAAATTACCAGGATTGGCTGAACAACACGATTTCCTGCTGGGATTGATCTTTCCTTAACAAAACAGATGATTTGGTATCAGCTTCAGAAATACAGCTCAGCTTCTAAGTGTTATGTTGAACACAGCCAGGTGTTAGACATGTGCGTTAGATGTGCCCGGAAAGCTTCAAAGACAACTTTCAGAATCTGTAAATAACTCAGAATCTCCCTCATAAGATTTGATTCTGGTTTTTCATAGTTGGACATAAATATGTACGTGTTAGAAAGTAAAAGTCCAATAGAGTGGGCAGGTGTTGCATCTCTTTTAAAATATTTGTCATTTTTTTGTCATTTAGTCATGGAAAAAAGTCAATTTACAATTTCTAAAAGTTTGGACGAAGTCTGTATCCTGACAATGCACCTTAATTTTTTTTAAATTGTTGTATTATAATGATTCCTAAACAATAATATGATGTTTCTTGTGTTATTATTTGGGCCCAAAATGTTGATTAAGTAGGTTAAAGTGAAAAAAAATGATCAATTTGAAGTGATGGCGAAAACAGGATCAGATCCTTAAGGGATATTTTCAAGTTTTTTGTGTATAGTTTGATGCTTCTTCCACACAAAATACACCAAACTTACAGCAGACTTTCTTTCGGTTCAGACAAGACGAAGCTCAGATAATCTCTACAGTCACTTGAAGATCAGATGAAACACAGAAGCCGCTCAAGCAGAACAGTTTCTGCTAGATTTTCTCCATAACCGCACATTCAGGTTATGTGCTGTTGATTGGAGGAAAGGGAAGTGATGACACCACAGAGCAGAGCCACAAGCTCTTCACTTTCTTTAAGTTTCTGTCGAGTCATTTACCACCATCTGAACTGGATGAATGAACAAACCTAAACTCATTTCTCAGACTAAATCTGTCTCGTGTGAGATCTTCTTGAATTTGAATTCCTAAGTGAATCACATGAAATTGAAATCCAAAAGCCCTTCAATCAACAAGAATCAGAACATGTCTGTAAAGTTTTCATGCTTTTACAGATTTTAGAGGATTTGTAGAAATAAAAAGCTCTTTGAGGTTTTCTGGAGCCGTGGAGGTGAAGAAGCTGCTGCTGGGTGTTTGTACCCCAGCAGAGGTGTCCTTGTCTTGGGTAGAGGTTGCAAAAAAAGCCCATTTTCCAGTTAACCGTAAACTAATCCACCAATGAACTGACTGTTTTCTGTAGATGTCCGTGTCCCGTGTGTCTGGACTCGATCGCAGCTCTTTTCTGTTTCAGCATTAATGACTCACTGCTCTTTATGACGCTTTCTGTCTTTCTGGTTTTGGTTTGTGGTTCTCCAAATTCCCCCGTCGATGACTTTCTGACTCTCCACAACGTTTAGTGTCAACAAAGACAGATTGCTTTTCTATTGATAACACAAGACTCGGTTTCTATTAATCTGCCATTGTGGCTTTGGACTGTGTGTGTGTGTGTGTGTTTACCTCCTCACCATCAGTTTTTACCAATGAAGTAGCTGTGGTTAAACGAATGAAAAGGAGGTTGTGGTGACTGAACACCCACATTTGTTTTTGTGGTTAGTGTGTATATACTGTATGTGTGTGGATGTGTCCACATTGTAAGCATATAAAACAATACTATGAGGGCAATAATAATACAATATAATATAAAAAAAATATAATTGAACTGAACTGAATTTAAACTAAAATAAAATAGTGGAAATGGCATTCTCCAGTAACAGTTCGACTCACCATCATTTTGCCAAGGTGGGAAGCAAACAGTCCCCCCAGTGGCCTCCTCTCACCAAGTACAAGGACCACGACCCACAGTCCCCTGCCCAAAAAGAAGGCTTTATACAGTAGCAGGGATCTGTGAGGATGTAATGCAGCATTTGAGATCACAACAACGCAAAGGATCCTTTCGAAAGATGTTTTAGTGTCCACATAACTGTCCCTGTGTTCCACATCACAGCTTCAGTCAGAACCACTTCTAGGTGCACCACACACACTGAATTCACTAGTGCTGAGGACTACATTTCCCTTGCTGTGTCAGGACCCCCTCCCCCCACTGTGTATAAAATAGTACAGTACGAAAGCCGGGCGCAGCTGTTATCAGCTATTATTCTTTTTTTAATCTTTATTTCGAGATAACTTAATTTTCGTGTTATCTCAAGATAATGAGGACTGTTTCATTGTGATAACGGAATAAGTTATCTCGTTATCAGCTCTGTTCCCCCGTGAACACGACAGACCCGCAGAGCTCCTTCAGAGAGAGACCGCTGCATCCAAAGCATGAGGGGATTGCTCGGAGGCGGTTCGGGACTCTTCCTGTAAGCCACAAACACACTCAGTAAAATCCAATTTAATATACAATTAATGTACATACTTAAAATATCTTGTTTTTATATTCTGGAGGGAACCTATGTGGAGTTAGTATGACATGTCCGATGACATGACATCTCAGATTAGTGAACCTCTTTCCATCTGAGACTCTACCTCTCTGAAATGCTCCCTTTATACCCAGCCATGTTACTGACCTGTTGCCAGTTAACCTAATTAGTTTTCAAATTCTCCTCTAGTTGTTTATTTAAAGCTTTTAATTACTTTTTAACTTTTTGTTCTTCCTGTTTTAATTTTAGATGTGTTGCTGCCATCTGATTCAAAATGAGCTCATATTTTCCATTTAATGTTAAAATGTCAAAGCTTCAACATCTGATATGTTGTTCATTTTCCACTGGGAAGAAAATATGAGCTGATAAATTTTAGAAATAATTACCTTTTTTTGTCATTTGAAGTCAACAAACTGAATAAACGTTCTTTAAATCAGCAAACAAACACTTGCTAGGTAAGTTTCTGTAATCAGGCAGATGACTGAAGGAGCGCAGACACACAAAAACACATCTACTTGCAACCTGACTCTGAAAACCACACCCCTTTACACCTGACACACTCCAACCTCTCTTTAGAACAAGCTTTACAACCTCAGCAAACTCCAGACCTGAACCAGCTGCTGCCCCGCCTCTGTGGGTTTAGGTCTCTGAGGACGTTCTAGCTCTGACCACAGGCAACAAAAACACCATATTTTCTGTGCACATGCATTCACTGCTTTGATGTTTTTCACTAAATCTACTCAAATACATTTCCAGTACTGTCCAAAAGTGACAGCTGCAGTGGTTTACGGAAACATTTTAAATCCAGAATATGAATCAGAAAGTGGTCAAACGATATTGGAGAACAATCTCTCTAGTTTTGAAGCAGCAGCTCGACACCATCATACTGCTTCACTTTGGTCAGCTGAGGAGGAGAAGGGAGGCAGAGTACCGTATCGTCATGGCGACAGGACAAGGGAACGAGCATGCTCAGAACGATCAGAATTCATTTAAAGCAGAATTAACGTGTGCTTGATGGATAAATTATTCAATTGGGATTTAAAATCAGAATAAACCAGCACTTATTTTGGATTGACGTTTAATTCAGAATGGCCAGTTTCATTCTAAAAAAAGGATTTAAATTTTTATTAAAGAGGAATTTAAAGCCTCATGTAAACATGACCACTGCGACTGTGCCCTGAGAAATAAGCTCTGTTTGTAAAATCTGGAACTCTGAGATCTTTAAGTTCCAATGGATTTTGGTCACAAAGAGTTTTATATGTGAGGAAAAGAATTTTAAATCCTATCTTGGATTTAACAGGAGCAGATAAAGAGAAGTTTAAACTGGAGGAATATGATCTCTGCAGCTAGTTTTTCTAACTCTCGGTATTTTTCCGAACATTTCTGCATCCGATGGTAACGATATTAACAGCAGAACATCTGGTGGCAGCTCGCTGCGTTAAAAACAATCATTGTGTGGCTTCAACAACCATAAAGATCCAGTCCACAAAACTGAAGCAGAAGAGTCTAAAAGTTCCATCAAAATTCACATTTCTTTACGCTTCTGTTAGCCTGTAAGGAAACCATCAGTCTCCACACAGACGGCTTTCTGTCAACAACTCAAACACACAATCCTACGCTATAAAAAGAAAATAGTTGTCTTTATAAAACCTCCAGGACAGAAGTTAGAAGCAGAAGATTTCCAGCTCAATGTCCTGGGAGAACTCAGCAGGAGGCTGCTGAAGAGTTGACCTCTGACCTCCACCAGACAAAACAAGTCTTCCAGCTGCAACTTCCTCCGTCACCTCGGGATCAGACACTAACACAGGCATCATCACGGTAAAGAAACCAAATACTTGGAGTTGCATGAATAATTTCTCACCTTTAAAGACTATTTTATTCAGAAAAGCTTTTGATTTAGTGTTTTTCTTTCTTATTTATTAATGAAAGTATTATGTTGTTTTATTGCACCCATTTTATGTCGAGCACTTTGTGATTTTTACCTATAAAAAGCACTTTATAAATAAACTTTACTTACTTACTACTTACTTTGTCATGGTTTCATTAGCTGCATGAACATTCACAGATGGGTTGGGATGATTGATGGAGGGATTTTCAATGAAACTAAGCGTAGGTGGATTACAGTTTGTCTCATGAACAGCTGTCCTTAGTCCATGTCTCTTTCAAGTTCTTTACTCCTCCATTTTTCCGTTCTTGCTTCTTACAGGACGCCCCACAGAGCTCCCACGACATCAAACCATCATCTCCGATAGGAGGTGGGGGTGGTGGCTCACTGTGTGTGTTCTAACCAGCTGCAAAATACAACTGTTAAATTGACCTTTGATTTAATCAACAAAAGAGAGGAAAAAAAAAACACAAAAAAACACAAAAATGGCTGAAGTCTGTTCAGTTTCCAGAATATCTTGAAATAAAAATATTCAGGAATCTCAGATGGATATTATATAGTGTAATTTAAGGTCATACATTTTCAGAAGTTATTCCACTAAGTTCTTGTTATAAATGGCTGCGCAGACTGGAAGGAATGACCTGTGCTTTGTATGTTGGAGTGGACTTGAAGAAGCCTCTGAATGAACACACTGTTGTTTCCTCATTGTCTTGTGGTTTCCAACCATTTTTGTAGGACCCCTTTACACTGACAACAATAATGTCAAGGCCCCCTATCGGACTGCTGCTACCACATGACCCAAACCCTTACCACAAACTGGTAACCCTCTTGCTGTGAGGCCACGGTGCTAACCACTACACTGCCATGCAGCCCTATGTTAACCCCAGTACAAAACCAAAACTAGAGTTAACCCCAGCACAGAATCAGAACTAGAGTTAACCCCAGCACAGAATCAGAACTAGAGTTAACCCCAGCACAGAATCAGAACCAGATTATCACCAGTACAAAACCAGACTTCTTGATCAGTTTGTACAGTCCAAGTCACTGGTTCTGATGCTGCTGCCCCAACAGATGATGCAAAGTAGATGATGCAAAGCTTTATATATATATATATTTCTAGTCTTGTTGGCACCCACGCACCAAAACAAATTCCTTGTACATGTGAACCTACTTGGCAATAGACCTGATTATATTATATTATATTATATTATATTATATTATATTATATTATATTATATTATATTTTTATTATTTTATTTTTGGTCAATACCTACTGTCTTTAAGTGCTTTATAAATAAAGCTGGCTTGACTTAGCAGTAGAAAATAAGTGATGAAGGGTCATGGCAACAAATACTGACTGAGACCAAGGAAAAGTAATGGAGGAGGGGAGGCTGCAGCAGAGATCATTTTCCAGTCGGGTTGAGGGGAAAAAAGTTAGTCACCCTGTTTTTACCCCCTACCGTCCTCTCCCACAGACACACATAATCTTTTAGCCAACTACACTGATCTTTACTGAGATGAACTTTGATAGATCAAATTATTGTAATACACCTAACAAATGCACCTTTTAATCACTATAGAATAACCATATGTAAATTTCATTATTTGTGTTTATCCCTTCTTGGATAATACTCATTTCAAGACACACTACGGAATGTTTGCCGATTTTCCAAGTGACGCCCACCCCCCCCATATTTATAGTTAATTCTCCATCCATCCTGCATCCTACCTGTACTGTGAGATCCCTCCAGCTGGTAAAAGACAGTCATATCTTGACTCTCGTCTTTCATGCTCTTTCGCTTTCTCTTTTTTTCCTCTCTTCCTCCTATAATGTCTCCTTGCGTTTTAATCAGCCATGGTGAACAATGAAAGCACCTGGTGTGTTTTTATCTGTTACTTTCTTATATAACTGTTTCTGTTATCTGCAGGCACATGTTGTCTGTTTGATTTTCATAACGACAGTAATAAGCATTGTTAAAACTTGACATTTCATTATGAATGCAGGGCTACTTTTGTATGTACTTATGTATGTTTTTTTTTTGTTGGATATGGCACAAGTGGGCATCTCTAGATAAATTCTAGACTTCTGCCTACTCCTATTCAGACATTTCACTGTCTATTTTTATTAGGATTTTGTGTCACTAATCACAAAATATTTCTTGTTTTGTGTTTTATTTAGTTGTTCAGAGGTTACCTTAAAGGTTTTTAAGGGAGTTCTCACATTGTCAAGATAGATCTGGACTGTTCAGATGCACCCTGACACCATGTTTGCATCCCAAAGTCAGCATGAAAACTAGCAAATGTTTCCATTCAAAATCTAGGTACACATAAAGATTATCGGGCTGTTTTTGTCCCAATTTTGCCCTTCCCAACCAAGAAACGCCCAATTATCTTAAGCCTTATAAGATTGTCCTGCGGTCTGAGGTGTCTAAAGAGCAAATTCGTCCAGACAATCTATACACGTGTCGTGGCCCACAATCGCAAATACTAAACATGTTCAATATTTACGACCAAAATCTCCATGTGTGTGTGGAAAGCCGACGACTCCTGAGTTGTGAATGTGTGGATGGTGATGTAGAATGGAACGTAGCCAATCAGAGAGCGAGCTGACTGGGGAGCAAGGAAGTAAATAAAGTCCAAGTTCACACCGTCTCCAGTCTGTTATTTTTTTAAGTTCTGGATTTTTCTGTTAACAATAGTCCTGAAACCACCATCCTTCCCTCGTCCTGTATGTCCTCTTCCATGCCGGGTGTTGTGTTTTCAGGTTGTTGCCATGGTTATTCTTCTTCATTGCGCTGGTTGTTGCCATGGTTATTCTTCGTTTTTCAAGTTATTGCGATGTTTCTTCTTCTTCATTTTTGTTTATTCACATTTAATCACGCTAGATTTCTGGCTCGGAGGACTAGATTCTAGATTGTGCATATGTATGTATTTATAATTCAGATGAATTAACCATGATCGCAATCGAACAGTTTATACAAAATCATACGGTTAATACTGTATGTGATCATAATTAATTAGTTTTTACGTTATGCTCATCAAACCAATCGTGCATGATTACAATTGATTTATACTTGATTGAAATCAGGTTGTAATCAAAATTCAACGAGATCACAATATGTTTATATGTGATCACTAATACATGATCTGTTTATATTTTAATCAAATATTTTATATGTCATCGCAACAAAAGAGTTAGTGTATAATCACAATTAAACAGTTTATACATGATCATAATCATATAACTCAAAGTGTTTATTGTAGAATAGAATAGAATGCCTTTTATTGACATTATACACATGTACAACGAGATTAAGCGTTATCATTGTCACTTTTTATAAAGTAGAAAAGAGATGTAGAAAGAAATCATTTACTGAAAGAAAAAACCTGTATTTATATTTTCCTTTGTTTCTTCATAATTGGATGAATAATATATATTTTAGTTTATCTTATAAAAGAAAACAAAGACAACGAACCACATCATCGCTGTTGCCCCCCAGCTTTGTTCAGTCAGGTCTCTGAACCGTTCCCTACGTACGTCCCTGGAGAATTTACCATCATCCTGGAATTATTTGTGGACTCTCCTGGAAATCGAGGTTCAAACAGTTTGGTGAGTGTTTGTGACTAAACTGAAAAGTGTGTGTGCGTCCCATCACTGGAACAGTGGAGGTCTTACTGGTCCCTCACCAGCAGCAGCTGTTGACATGATGCTTCGTCATCACCATCTGTTAGACACACACAGTTCATCAGGACTGGTAAATGATTGCTCACCCATGACATCATCAATGCAGCAGAAACATGGAAATCCAGCCTGGGTTTGTGTGTGTGTGTGTGGGTGTGTGTCTACAGCAGATTCCATTGCTTCGGTTGTGATGACTCAGCAGTAAAGACAGATTCTTCCAGTAAAACACCTCCCTCCTAAATACACACACACACACACACACTGCTCTCTCCAGATGAACTCATACATGTGGGGGGAGATTAGAGAAGGTGGATCGTTGCATCATACACAGACACCTGGTGTTTTCCGTTCACACACATTTTTCTGTTAGAAATCTTCAGCTCGGCCACAGCAAACAGCATATTTATTTATTACAAAAACATTGAAATATACAAAATAAAACTACTGGATCTGTCAGCAGATCTGCTGTAAGTAAACCAGAGAACAATAAACATCACAATCTGGTGGAGGAAAGTTCTTATCTGCACAAGCGAGTTTCATCCAGAGCCGATCCATTTGCATCTGCAGCCACATGAACTCTCAGGTGTACCACCTCACCTGTTCTTTCATCATCCCCTTCATCATCTGTGAACTTCTGAAAGACCAAACTGTCCTTTATATGCAAGCCACGATCAGCCTGGAAACGTCCTCTGTTCTAAGGGATGTTTATATCACAGCACCAATCCAGTGGGTTCATGAGGTTGGTGCATATTCTCCATCTATAACCCAGATCTAACACTGCCTGCTGAATAATGTTCACACTGTGGATATAAATAATTACTTCTTTTTTCTAGATGACGTTAATATTGAAGATGAAGAGTATGTCTTTACATTTCCGCCGTCTTACCACGTCATATACTAAGTTGTTGAATGTTCATCATGCAGCAGTTTGAAGTGAGGAACACAAAGTCCTCACAGAGACACAGCAGCATGTAAACCAGGGTGAGAGGAACAGAAACTTTGCGCCATCGGAGGATAATGAGGCTGACTGACCGTTTACTACATCTTCCTGTCAAGGGGGTGGGGGGGTGGGGGTGGACAACTCCAGAAGCTAATGGGATAATTGGTCTCATGTGTATTTCTGGGAATGTGAGGGTGTTTATATATATATATTTTTGGAAGACAGTTTGTTTTTGTTGGTGTTTTAGTTAAAGTTCTGACTTTAAAGAGAATTACAGAGAAAAAATTAGAGGAATGTGCAGAAGAAAACCAGAATAATTTAAAACATTTAACTGTAAGATAAAAAGAATCCACCAAACTTACTTCTTCAGTCTTGTTGGACCTCTCCTCACGTCTGACACATGGTCCATAAACAGGTCCAGAAGGAGGAATCAGAGGAAAAAAATCTGTATGATGTATTTTCAGTTTAAACATTGTAGTTGGAGCTTCCTGTAAAGAACCAAACTAATGAAATAAATTAAGAACTGATCCTTGCAAGCAGTATGTGGGGAGTTTTTTGATAGTTCTCTGGTTTTAAACGCGGAAATTCGGTCGAGGCTGGAAAGTAATCATGATTAAATTTATAAACACGTGTGGTTTTATGATATTTAAAGGCAGAGGATCTAATAAAAAGTCCGCACTGAGAATATGAGAGCATCTCATGGTGGAAACAGACTGACGAATGCAGGAAACCAGGTGAGATTTGCAGCCTTTCTCCTATTCAGGAGTTACAGTGGATAAGAGTTCAGAAAACTGAAAAGAAAGTGGATGATTTGTTAATATGAAATGATTCGTTTTCAGCTTAACAAACTTAACAGCTCTCACTGATGGTGGGAGAGATGCGGGAATCTGGGACATAGAGGAAAAAGAATTCCAGGAATCCCAGAGTTTTATCAGATAGGCATGTTTATGGAGAAGCTTATGTGAGGAAGGTCCATATTGTTTAATGTCCAATCAGTAAAATATAACGGTAATATTTTATCATATTAATCCCGACAGAGTGGGACTGCAGCTGGCCCAGGCTATCACCAGGTGAGACGCAATTGCACAGGTTTGTTACAGAGAATACGGAGGTAAATAAAGACCCAAAATGTTTCTTTATTTGAAAAAAATCAGTTGAAAAAATTTTATTAGAAAATGAAAGTCAAGTTTTTCATTGTGAAGTCTGAAAAACAAATAAATGTTTTCAATGTAAAACAAAGTGTATCAAATGTTTTTATTTAATTTATTTACAACGGGATTACATTTTTTATTTTTTAAAATTAATTTTCAATATTGTATTTTTGATTTTTGCAGGTTAGAGAAACTTTTGGCCCTGATCTGGCGTAATGGGCGGGGCTAAAGTTTACAAGGGAGTGAAATCATGACTGACAACACAGGAGGCTTGGAACTTTTGAATCAGGTGCGTTGGAGCAGAGGAACACTGAGAACCTGTAGGACTGCTATCATTTTGCCTCCAGGAAATGATTATTATGCAACTGATATTTGCATAATACAGTACTGTGTTCAAATGACCCTGTAAAAGTGATAAATTATGAGCAGTTTTCCCAAACCCCACGATAAATTTAAAAAATAAACAAAATATGAGCAAAGGATGAAGAACACATGCTCAACATGACCTAGTCTGCCAATGAAATTATGATAGATTATAGTTAAAATATGTCCATATATCGCTTCCCCGATGCTGCCGCCACGATTCATCTATGAATGAATAAACTACTTGTCTGTGTGCGCTGCACGTCTGCTGGTGAGCGTCGCCAAGGTGCAGCATCATTGCTGACTGACAGATTGCGCTCACACAGGCAGAAATGTCGTGCATTTTTAATGTTGGACAATCGGCCCTTGAATATTTTCGTCTCGTCAACAAAATCTCACAAATGTCTCGTCATGTTTTCGTCATCAGAGAGCCATGTTTAGCTCATCACCGTCTCGTTATCGTCATGAAAAAAAAAGGTTTGTCAATAAAATAAATTCGTTATCATCATTGTTGAATAACACTGCCTGATAGTATCTAGATAGTATCTGATAGTACCTGGATAGTACTTGCCTGCAGTACCAAAGGACTCCAGAGTGACGTCTGTCTCTCAGCTGTCCTTGTACTCTTCCTAAGGGGATTTAAGGGGGTTGTGGTCTGTCCCCAAATCAAACTGAACGTTATTCCATGTTATGAAGCTGAAATGTCTCCACACATGACAGCGCTTCGAACTGACTGATGACTGACCAGTGAGTTACTGCGATTCACACATGACAAAGGCAGGCAGAAATAGAAGTACTTCTTACTTATCCTGATAGTTGTTACTTTCCACTGTCTTCATGTAAATGATAATTAGGTAACACTTTATAATAAGTACACACTATGAAGCATTAGTAAAGCATTATTAAAGCATTTGTTGATACTTAACTGATCATTTATTACGTATTTACAAAGCATTACTCATTATTAGTTAATCATTTATACCTACAGTTATAAAGACAATATTCATGATTAATAAGCTGTTTAATAAACGGTTTAATAAATTATATTTTCATACTCTATAAATCATAGACTAAGCTTTTAAATTGGTTTATAGCTACAGTTATAAAGCCTTCATTAATTATTAATAAGCTCATGTATAATGTGGTTGATGATATTTTTAGATTTTATAAATCATGAGTTAAGCATTTATAATCATTTATAACTACAGTTATAACGGTTTCTTAAATGATTATTAAGCTCATGT
>JBAFSZ010000027.1:3224288-3236888 GCA_036919955.1 Melanotaenia pygmaea
AGAGCTTAATTTAATATAATTTGGAATGAAGCTGTAACATAATAAAATGTGGAAAAAGTGAAGCGCTGTGAATACTTCCCAGATGCACTGTACTCTGAACTTTGAAGATCTTCAAGGTCTTCACAAGTTTACATTTCAGGGACAAAATTGTTTGACTCCAACATTTGCTGTTGTCTGCTACCTGTAAACCAAAACAAAGTGTCATGAGCCACACCTCCCTCTACCTCTTCCCCCACTCGCCTTGTTCACAAACACACTGAGCAAAACACCATCATGTTGTGGAACATATCGAAGTAACTTATAATGTTTAAGTTATTACTTACTGTCCTGGAGAAGAGCTGTTTCTGAGTCAAACTGTAGCATCTTCAGCACTTGCAGTTCTCTCTTCTTTGGAAATATAAGGCCAGTGTTAACCCAGGTTATGTCCCGTTCTTTATCCAACATCTTCACCATTGTTGTTTTAGAGGGAATGTTGGATCCTGGTCGTCTTCAGGTGAACATTTCGTTCTACTCTCTGCCATTTTGCTTCGAAAATATGTGCTGCCGTTGCTCATTGGCTGAAGCTTTTTATAGGGAGGGAGGGCAGAGGGCTCCGAGAGGAGGGAGGAGGCGGCGATTCACATGAACGTACAGCCGGTGAAAACACACCATCACAAAGAGACGGGGTGTGATGTCTCTAGGTGAAATTACACCTTTAGTTCTTCACATGACCATTTTCTAATTCCTTAAATGTAGAAATGATGGATTTCAGCTTATTGTCCGTTTAAGGATAATAATCATAGTTCTCTGTCCAACGTTCCATCTGAGAGACTCTGCCTCTCTGAAATGCTCCTTTTATACTCATGTTACTGACTTGTTGCTAATTAATCTAATTCGTTGTCAAATGTTCCTCCACCCTAACCCAGATTAGGATGATAAAATGTCTCGGTTTTAACATCTAATATGTTGTGTTTGTTCCATTGGAAATTTAAATGTGTATTTAAGAGATTTGCAAATCGTTAAATTCAGTTTGTAATTACATTTTACACAACATCCCAACTCTTTTGGAAGGGTGGTTGTATTGTATTGTATGGAGCTGTTCATTTATGTCAAGGAGGCTGAAATGCTTCCTGTTGGTGCTAATGATGGCACTTAAATCTTGTGCCACAAAGCACCTCATCAGGATGATTTAATACAGATTTATGACTAATGGAACAATCCGCTCACAAGCAGAGACATTACACACAGATAACTGTGAGATAATCTAGGAGATTATTTATGGTGTTTTGAAACTGTGAAAATGTGATGCACGTCCTTCTCTTCTTGACTCAGCATCACCTTTTTAATGTGGTTTATTGCTCTGTCATGTGCTGCAGGCTCTTCTCCCAAAATAATTTCTGTAAAACAGGGAGATGTGTTTCATTATCCACATGCAGTGATGATAGAACAGTATGAACCCTACATATTGGTGGAGATGTTCACGCTGTTGTTGTTGCTGTGGTGGAAGCTTCCTGCTGCAGAGGGAGGGGTAAAACCGACCACTGCGACCCTCTCAGCGGTTGATAGCACCGCCTCCAGAGCCAGCGCTGAAGTGGGCGGCCCGAGCCTGACCGGTAGAAACCCCAGGAAGTCCCTGTCGACGCCGACCAAGAAGACCAACAAAAGAGGTGAAGATGGTTACAATGTCCTCATTCAGCCATAATTCAGTGCTGTATTTTCCTCTTGTAAATCATGTTTAGTAAACCTCGGGGTTAAAAACTGTTCAGACCTAAGTACCCTCAGGTCTATCTTTGGCGCTTTCAGCCCATCTGGTTGACCTTTCAGGTGCAGTAATACTCTGATGGTCTGGAAATGAATCCTTAACACTTCTGTTTCTCCCACAGTGTGTTTCTGGAAGTACTGCTCCCAGAACTGACTGGCTTCCAGCCAACACGACTACTTAATTCTGGTTTCTCCTGCTATCATCTCCTTCCATCTTAAGCCCAAACTGGGCTTTCAGATTCATCTTGTTGTCCTAAAGAAAAACCATTTCTCTCTGTAAACACCTGGCTGGAGGTGTCCAGCCAACAGTGAGTCCAGATCAGCTGAGTGCTGGGTTTATTTGGTGACATTCAAACATTTGAATAAACGGGTTGAGATTGTTACAGAGGTGTTCTCATTCCTGTAAGCATCTTCTAAATGGCTTGATTGAGTCCATCTGTGTTAGTATCCATCCATCTATCAGCCTTCCTTCCGGTCCTCTGCCTCAGTTTTAACCTCTGAGTGCTGGGAGACGGTTGCCATGACATCAGAAGCCCTGTGTTGCCCCACTAGACCGGCGCCAGCCTTGACTCAGACCTTTTCATTTGCTCATTAATTAACAAGATTGACCAAGCAGAGATGACGATGTGTGCTCGTGGCCTGGGCACATGAACCAACACACCTATTAACACTTCACTTGTCCATCAGAAGACAGACACTCGTCAGTTTTGTATTTGTGTGCCAACTTTCAAATAAAGTTCATCTCTAGCAAAATGTGACAATAAAGAGATTTTATTTTTCTATTCTAGTTTTCCAAAGGAGGAAAACTCGAAGTTTTGTGAAATTTTGTGTACAAAAACCTGAGTGGTTGGTTAGTGTTAACAACTTTCTGTGCGTCAGTGCTGATTTGTAACATCCCTTCAGCATATTTCACAGGTTTGTTTGAGGAATGTTTAATATCACACATTGTAAAAAAAAAAAAATAAATAACTTTAAAAACCAGAAATATTCCAGCAGCTAATCATAAAATAAGATTATACAATGACAATGCAATCTATACGTCTCCTTTTACATGGAAACTTTGTTACATGTTGGATTAATGTTTAATGAAAGATGTCGGCACATGTAATAATATTATTTATGATTAACTTTGAGGCCACTACCATTATGTATCCTATATAACAGTGTAAATAAATTTACATGTAATAACAGTATAAACAGTAAAGAACTTAAATTAAGGTGTTAAAGTAATATTTTAGTGAACCTGTAATAAATTTGAAAAAGTATTATAACAGTCTTTTTTGTAAAATAATAAATTTTCTTTTCAGAAATTTAATTTTTTTGGTTTTGACATTTACAGGTTTTTCCTGTTTTTTTTTGTTTTTTTTTTACATCAGATGTAAATGTGTTGTTTGTTTCCATAGTTTTATCCATATTTCCCCGTATTTAAGTAATACAGGAAATAACTGTGAAATAATACAGAAAAAATGTATTAGACCTCGTTATATAAAGATATTTGCTCCTGTACGGTCATGAAGGATGAAGTCAGCCATTCACCTCCTGAGCTGCAGAAAGGCGTTTTAAACTCCACGGTGAGTTAAAAGTTTGATGTGTGACTTTAACCAGCCTTATTAGTCTCACTGGAGGATGAGGAGCAGGACATTCCTCCTCTGGATGTTTCCATCGTAACCGAGTTGCCAGTGTTTGCCGTCTGGGAGTGTAAACTCAGGATCATCAGTGTGTCCGCAGAGGTCGGCATCAGTGTTGCCACGGTGATGACTGAGTGTGTCTACACATGCTCGTGGGTATACATGTTAAATATACTTGGTCTGTAATTAACAGTCACTATGATTTCTTTAAACAAGAGTCGTCATGAGACTAATTCTGTTTATTTAACCATCTACATAAAGACTTAAATGTAACGACTCTTAAATTTATAAATGCAATAAAAAATCAATGTTAGCTGATTTCTTTTAAATTGAAACCTTTTAAGAAACTTTTGGGGTTTCTTTTCAAGCACAGGTGCAACACAAGGGTTTTTTCAAAGCAAAAGTTAAACTCAGAGTGTAGAAAATTAAAACAACATTTATATTAAAGAGAAAAAATGTCCCATTTCCAAACTGGATAGGAAGCTGGAAACCAGAAGCTCTGCCTACCTTTCCTGGTGCAGGAAATTCTGGAGCGCAGATGCGCTCTGAGAACAGCGCTCCTCTGATCAGGAAACATTTTGTTTTGGCCATTTGATCACTTCCAGTCATTCAGTTCTTAATATTTGGGACCTCTACAGTTTTGTGTTGTCATAACTCCAAATAATTTGTCATGATTTCAGAACCAGGAGAAGATTTTTCAAATTGGTCAAATTATTGCAGGTATCGTGAGAAGAAGGTAGGTGATGGTGAATCATGCCAATCACTGGTCAGCAACCACAACTGTCTATATTATACTAAAGTTCAAACCAAAGTCCTGCCAGCTAACAGCTAACACCTGCTAGTACCTGGGTAACAGCCACAGTCTATCTGGACTGGGTTGAGTGGGTGAGGGGGTGACGGTAGCTGCGAAGCAGCTTGACCGCCCCCAGCTTCTTGCTTGACTCTGACCAGGTGGAAGGCGCTGAGGACCCAGTCCTGGTGGCTAGCGGCTAGCGCCTGGGAAGCAGCCACCAGCCAGGATGCTCCATAGCTTGCATTAGCTTCTCATTTCATCCATTTCTCACAGCACATTATAAATAGTTGCTCATTTCTACTCTGGAATAGTCAGAATATTCAATTACTACTTTTAAAATGGTCAGAGTGAATAACATACATGCTGTAGCTGGGGTGTTCAAGATGATGATGGTGAATCTTGAAAGCGCATTACTCCAGATGCTAGTCAACAGGCTGCCACAACCCATAAACTGGGGTAATATTTAACTGGTTTTGAGCATGACATCATCTTAAATCCATCTCAAACCCAAGGAAGCAGCTACTTCCCAGGATCTTCTCATAGCTTCATCTGTTCCTCTCATGCTACGTTGCAACAGTCGGACATTGTTACTTGTGCATGCACAAATTTCTACTTTTAAAATAGCCATGGTGTTAGCACTGGTTAGATGATCAGACCATGGAAGGAAATCCAGAAACTATGACGTAATAGTGGCCAGGTTGCTAAGCAAAGGCCTCCCAACTACTGTAGAATCAGTAGGACAGACAGACCGCTCCACCCTGCTGAGGTGGCTTTTCTTTGAAATAAATCATTTTGGATTGCAAAGAAATGAATTACTTTTCTTTTTTATTTCAAAATCAAAGTAAAAATTCAGACAAACTATTATCCGTTTCCTGATTTGTGAAGTATATTGAAGTATTACTGTAACATAGGGGAGGTAACTCACCGCCATAGATGGAGGAATCCAACTGCTCGGCATCTATGGATACAGGTGAAAACAGACATTACAACAACAGTATTAAATACTCTACTTTGGCTTTTTGTTTGCCTCCAAATTGATTTTAAAATAGCTCCTAACAGTTTTACTAACCGTAGATAAGTATGAATCCAATTTGCTTTTAGTTTTGCTTCTAGCCTTCCAGAGCCCTGAGGTCATTGGGGACTTGTCTCTTATATTTTCTTAAGGTGGAGACTAAAACATATGGAGAAGCAATGAGAGTATCCACCACCAGGGAGAGTGGTTATTTCCCTTCTTGAGATCACAAAGAGTAAGATTTCAGACTCACCAGTTTGAGCACACATTCGCTAAAAAGTAGAGCAAGCGAGAGAGGAGACAGAATTTTTGGGGTGTACCTGGATAGGCGTGTTGCAGCATGGAGACATCTCGGACCTGCAGGATAGTGGGCCTTGAGGACCAGGTTTGGGGACCTCTGCTTTGAGGTGTGAGGGTATCACAATTTTGCAGGGTAGCTTCCATCTGCGGGAAGCCAACTCTTAATCATGATGGGTGACAGGACCTTCCCCAACTACTGTAGATTTTTTGAGGACCGCATCAGGCAGGAAACAATCACACAACTGATAGAGGCCTTTGTGCAGACACACAAGGGTCCAGATATGTGCATAGATCTAGATCCAGAAGAGAGGGCACAACACTGAGCCCTACAGGATACTGCAACCATGTATAAAGCAAATAGTAACACACATAATAACATGGCTGGACACACTGTCCCACAACCTGTGCAGGGTTGCTCCGCACATTTGATGATGGCATTCATTTTGCTGATGGACCTGATGGGAGCCAGTTTGAAATAGGAGGACATGACTACGAAGAGCTGTCTGGCCAAGATGAGGCAGGTGGCTGGGATGAAGCGGGGGCATCAGGCCAGGACATGTTATTTCACTCAGGACTTGTAGAGAACACCCAAGACTATTGCTTCTTTAATCATTGTCTTGATGAAAAAACAATGACGATCGAGCACATAGTGATAAAATCATTTTAATAAACACTCTCTGATGAGAGGAAATAAGGCCAGAAAACAGAAAGCAAAAATACGTTCCCATCAAATGTAGTCAGCCAATTCTACTCACTAAGAAAAGCGTTTACTGACATGAAGTTGGATCAAAGGGAACAAGGGAATTAAAACTCCAGAACATTTTAGGCCTCCAGTTACTCTACAAGAAAAACAAAATAAAACAGAACTCCTGCATCCTGACATCCCTGTACTGAAGTCAGTCCGTATCTTTCATTAGAGATGTGGCTGATTCCTCCCAGAGACAGTTAGGAGGCTAAGTGATGATGGAACAAAATATATATCAATCAAAAAGCCATCGACCACGTCTGTACAGTTTTAAGTGAACAAAAAGAAATCGGGAGGTGAAACTGTTCATTTGACCACTGATTCATTAGGAATGTCAAGTCAGAGGAAACAGTAAAGAAAATGGGAAACATGATATGATCTGAGCACATTGCTACAGTCTAAAACTTTACTTACTAATGTATTAAACATCAGACTAACATAGCAAGCAGCAGCACTGACTAATATTATATAGATTTCAGTAGATTCAGGTTCTGATGACATTTAACATCATCCAGATCAGACACTGAATGTGACCCCCTTAGCTGGGGGGCTGATGCTGCCAGCAGCAGTTCTACAGTTTCCTAACTGACCTGATTACTTTGATAAAAAAAGAACAAACACTACCATAGTAAATATGTCATTACACACAGATGACTTCTCTTTGTCTCACAGTTATATATGGGTACAAATTACGACATTCAGGTATGAAGTAAGGACCAACGTTTTTATTCATGTTCATCTGTAATCTGAGTTCCTGGTTTTACAACTTTGGATGTAGTTTCTGTAGCTTACTGTATTATTAGTCCAGGAAGAAAATGTGTTTTCTGAGCCTCAGGACGCAGCAGGGCAGCAACGGCTACAGGATTGAACATATTAAAACACATAGTTTAAAGGTCGGAAAGTTATATAGTGCTTCTTTTTAGGACTTCATGTCTATCATTCCTTTTAGCTCTGTTTCCATGTTCATATCTTTTATAATATTTTTAGAAAGCAGTGACAGTGCATATAAATCTTTTTTTACTATGCAAAAAATAAGCAATGATTGAATCCATTAGAAATTATCTAAAAAATAAACCAATAAACAGAGTTTTGTTTGATATTGGAAAAGGCTCAAAGTTGTTATTTAGTGGTTTCCAGGCTCCCAGAAATCCATGTACTATATTTCACACACTGATTTTAACCAAAATGAACAATAACCCTGCTGGACATCGTAATTAGTTATATCTATTGATTGGCCAACCCAATAAAAATTCCCTGGATGTTCATGAAGTAGTGAAGGCTGAATTATTTTTGTTTGTGTTTTCAACTTTTCTGTATGCATTTAAACGAGCTTGAAAAATAACTGAAGTTAAGTTTTATCTTAAGTGTCTTAACATGGTGTGCAGTGCCGTGATGTCTCTGCAGGGAATATAAGAAACAAACAAAAGCAAAAAGAAAGGAAAGGTCATCTGAATAAAAACTCCTTTTATCATCAGATAGCATGAAGCTGCAGCTCAACCTGTGAGTGCACAAACTCGAACACACACAAACATACATAAACAGAATCAGTGTTAGATCGGTCGGTTAGACACAGATATCCAACCAAAGTGTGTTATTTTCTACTAGTTTTCTTCATTTCTATTTTCTTTTTTTATTGTTTTTAATCTTTGTTTGATGATTATCTGGCCTGCTCTTTGTTGATTGATCCAAGCAAATTCCCTCCATCTCCCTCCAACTTTGCTCTTATTTGATTCGTTTTGCAACATCCAGGTAGGCAAACTCAATCTCCCTCTCTGCAGGACAGGTGCTGGTGAACTCTGTCCTTTGGTAGGCAGAGTTTAAGTACCTCCACACCCCTGTCATCTCAGCAGGGATCTCAAAGCCACGGTACTTCTTAGCTACAACCTGGAAAAATAAAAAGAAAACAGGTAAATGTGTACCCTTCTTCCTCAGAGTAAAACCAACATACTTTTACCAACTAAACCAAGCTGATCAAACCTTCAGGATATGGAGTTTAGGCAGCAGGTTGCAGTCAGCCAGGGTGAGCTCAGACCCATCCAGGAAACTCCTGGAGGACTCGGGCACGTCTCCTGAGGCATCAGCATCAATCTCCTCAGACAGAGGAGTCCTCAGGAAGTCGTCGAGGCAACGGAGGGACTTCAGCAAGGCTTTCTCTAAGGCTGGATGAGCAGATAAGAACCAGAACTTATGTACACTAAAGATCAGCTTATAAGACCATCTTCAGTTCTTTATATTACAGCAAAAATCTTTATAAAATGTCCTCTTTTAATTTTTAACAGGGTCATTAAAGAGGGTGTGAAAAGCTGCATGGATGTAATTATTGTTCACTGTTCTCTTTTTAGATTTATTGTTACAGAAAATCCCTAAACGGTAGAAGTGGGTAAACATGTTTTTATGTCCATCTCAGCATCATCACATCATTCTGCTGATGCTAAAATGGAGCTCAGCAAAGCTGTTGCTGTAGCTGATTAGCCATTCACTAAGGGCACTTGGAGGGCACTAAGAACTTTGCTCAGAGGAAACTAGCCTGGGCCTGATACCAACATTAGCATCAGAAATATTCGCCAACCCTGCCAAATGTAAGGGAATCAGGATCAGTGAGTATTTCTGTTTAAACGTCATTCGATACCACAGAAACTGAATCATAGCTGGTTTTTTTCCTGCCTTTTAATCCCACTAACACCACCCCACACAAACACAGGACGTTATGCAGTCTTGTGAGTTGGTAGGCCCAGAAGCAGCTGCACTTGAGTGACTGATGTTCTAAGATTTAGCATTAGTATTATGTCAGCCAAATGGCGTAATTATTAATTTGAGAATACACCAGCAAAACAGCAACATGGCTCATTTACAGGGCTGAAGCAAAAGGGCAAATGCTTTTAAAAAAATGTCAGAACATCAGAATGTCCTGTCCTGAACTGGTTTGAATTGTACCTAAAACAATAAAAACTCTGTACTCTGAATAAATTTCAGACTCAACGGTGGAGTTCCCCAAGGCTCCATTTTAGGCTTTCATATTTTTCAGCATCTAAATGCTCCTACTGGCTCAGACCATGGAAACAAACAAAATAGCTGATGATGATTATGCTGACGACACTCAGCTCTATATTACTGTCTCACCAGGGGACTCTGGTAAAAAAAGTTTAAACTACTTTTTCAACCATAAAGTAAAATTATTGAAAAAGTGGGTTTTTTCTTTTAACATTTTCACAATTTACTTGCCACTTAACAATTGTTTTCATGTCTTTCAGTCAAGAATTTAACCACAACACTGAACCTGTCCTTGTCAAAGCCTTAAACAACATCTATCTAAACACAGAAAGAAACAGAAGTTTGGTTTCCTTTTTTGCTGGATCTCAGCACCACTTTTAAAAACGTCAACCATAACATTGTATTAGACCAACTGGAAAGTCCAGTGGGAATCTCTAGCCTACTTCTGAATTGGTTTGAATCCTACTTGAAAAAGAGGGATTGCATTGGGTCAGTTGGTAACAATAGATCTGCTCTAACAAAAATGAAATGCGGCGTTCCCCACGGCTCCATCTTGGGCCCCTATAACACTGTCTCACCAGGAGACTGGTTAAAATTTAAGGTAATGCCTGGGTAATCAATATTTGCATGTCCCAGAACTTTATTCAGCTAATTAAAGTTAAAACTGAAGTAACTGTGTTTGGAAACAAAGATGAGTGTCTAAAGCACGGGTGCCGAAAGTCAGTCCTTGAGGGCCGCTGTCTTGCAGATTTTCCAATGTTTCCTGTTTCAACACACCTGACTCAAATTAAATGAATTCAACAGCCTATTAAGTTTTGCACAATTACTCATCAATTTGAGTCAGGTGGTTTTGGAGCAGGGATACATCAAAAACCTGTGGGTTTGTGGCCCTTGAGGACCGGCGCTAGGCACCCCAGTCTAAAGTTTAGTTTCCAGTTTCAGTCAGCAATGTTAAAAACATTGGATCAAGTCAGAAATCTTGGTGTCATTTTGAACTCTGAGCTCAATTTTAACATCCATATTAAAGCAGTAACCAAGTCAGCTTTATACCATCTGAAGAATATATCGAGAAAAGGGGATTGATGTCTCAAGCCTCAGTCTTGACTACTGTAATGGAATTTTTATTTGTCTTTAAAAAAATCCAGAACGCTGCTGCTTGTGTCTTTACAAAGACAAAAAAATGGATATATGTCAGATCTCTACACTGGCTTCCCTTGAAATTGGTTTGAAAATTGATTTGAAGTTTTAACTCCTATATTTTTTTTAGATTTCAGTGGTAGAAAGAAGAGGGCTTTCCTACCAATACTCTCCCAAACAAGACACTGACTGTAAATTAATTTACTACTTAATACTTGGGAAAAAACATGATTAAAAACTACTAGAATATACAGTTTCCCTTTAGGATAAATATAGCATAGCTCATTTTATTTCATTTCATTTAAAATGTTGCTGCTGGTGTTTAAGACACTGACACCATAAGAGCCAACTAGATGTGTGGGATCATCTGGGTTAAGTTTTCTTTCCGTCCCGAAAGTTAAAACTAAACAGTTAGTTTTTATGCTTCTGATTTCCAGAACTACCAGAAAACCTGAAGTCTGATCCAAACCTCAGTTCTTCCGCACTGGGTCTTGAAACTCCACAACTTCTAATTAAGATATGATCATTATTTTTCTTTTTTAATAGATTTTCTTGCAGATGTAGATTGATGGTGATGACACTGCATTTCCCATCGATGTGTGCTTGTATCATACGTAACTTACTGTATTTACTTCTTTTCCTCATGTTCAACTCTGCATTGCCTGAAATGTGCTGTATAAATAAATTAGCCTTGCCTTACATGTGGAGTTTAATATGTTGCAGGTAAATCCTCCTCTAAGCAGAGCCAACACTTTCTTACCATCATTGATGTCTTTTCTTGGGTTTTTGATGTAGGCTGAGAACTTAGAAAAGACGTCGATTCCAGCTGTATTGGCTTCAGGATGTTTGGGAGCCAGGCGGGGGTAACTGGTGATGGTGAAAACACAAAGTGCAAATCAAACTACGTCATAATAATTTTAGGTCAAATTCTGCAAGGGTCTGTATGTCTTTTCATGTCATTCTGTATGTTTTCTTGCCATGGTGGTCTAAATTATAGAAAAAATTAGCCTCCACTACGAGTGTGTCTACATGTTTTTGTGTTTCTTTGTGTTTTCGTGTGTTTTTTTTTTTTTTATCTTGTTTGTATAATTTTGTGTCTTTACATACTTTTCTGTGAGTTTTTTGTTTGCTTGCTTTTTTTCATGTCTTTTCTCATTTTATGCAAGGTTGCAATCAGTTACTAACCATGTACTATTGGGTACCATCAGGTACTATCTAAAAAAATTGTTTACAAACAAAGTAATGAAATAAGTAAATGCTTCAGTAAAATGCTGCATGAATTCAGCTTGAAGTGAGATATGTGTCCCTGAATGTGTCAATTCAACAAGCCCGTACCGAGTCAGGTAAGGTTACCTGCAGAGTAGATTGATTAAAGTAGATTAGAGAGGCTAGAGGTCATTAATACATTAAGTACCTGGAATAAAACAGCCACTGCAGGCTTTAAAAAGTAAAAATACAACTTAAGTATTCCTTAGAGGTGGTAGATAGATAACATCCATAGTCTGGCTGGTTTTAACTGATCATTAACGGAATATTATAAACTATTGTGATATTTATTTAATTGTGTATTTTCCAGACAGTTTCAGTTTGAGTCGAACAGCATTTATTTTTTATATAAAACAGCAAGCATACGTAAACTTTTCATTTGTTAGTGTTTTTATAACCCAGTTCAGTACCAGTCAATACTAGATTGAGTATTATATGGTATCAGATCTGGCGGAAATCTGTGGTTTCGCACATCACTAGTTTCAATGTGTTTTCCTGTGGTTTGTGTGTTTGTACCGCGGTGGGCCCAGTTTCTCTTCCAGGAACTCTTCTATCTTGTTCACATCCACTTTGACTTCACCGTTAAACGTCATGAATGGAGGGTTGGTCCCTGGAGCGAGGTCCTGCAAGTCAGCTGGTTTCCTGACAACACAGAGTTCAAATGAGGCTGGTTACCATGGTGACAACAACATCAGCATCACCATCCTAACTGAAACCTTGTCTGTGTGTGTGTGTGTGTTTTACCTCTTCAGGTCGACTGTGGTGACATTGAAGATGACTCCTTTCAGCCACAGGATCATGAAGAGTCTCTGAGAGAAAGGACATTTGCCGATGCTCTCGCCATCACTTCCTGCCTGCACACACACAGTCACACACACACCAGATGGACATTAATTATCTTTATATTTACCTGTATTTGTGTGTGTGTGTGTGTGTGTGTGTGTGTGTGTGTGTGTGTGTGTGTGTGTGTGTGTGTGTGTGTGTGTGT
>JBAFSZ010000027.1:3241420-3261101 GCA_036919955.1 Melanotaenia pygmaea
AGTAAGCTATTTATTTTATTTTATTTTATTTTATTTTATTTTATTTTATTTTATTTTATTTTATTTTATTTTATTTTGGGAATTCTACTACCAGAATTACTACTGTTCCTGTTCATTCTGAGTACGGAGACAGTTTGAGGTTTTAATTTTTTTTAGCATCTGCTGAGCTGCAGCGCTGATTCACGCTCACTCAAACGTACGTATACAATCTCAGACCTGTCCTAAGATTTGATCGTATCCTACACTCATGTTTAGATTCATAAATGCAAAACCTTGTGTTGAAATGCTCGTGCACAAAGATTTTTGTCATACGTTCATTTCATAAATGAGGGCCAAAGTGTTTTTACACATGTCACATTCACCCATTTACATACACATACACCCCTTCAGTTGGTACATACGTACTAAGTAAGTTTTTTCCCTCTTACACACATTCATACCCTGGTAGTCACATCACTGGCAACATGGCCAGCTATTAAGACTAGTTGCTGAGTGTCTCATCAGTCAAAACAGAAAAGAAATTTCATTGCTCTCCAAGGAAGCAGAACACCAATCATCAAGGCAAGACAGCAGCCAAAACAAAAACATCCTAGAACAGCTGCAGGTCTGCTCTCCAGCACATTGGACTGATGGCTGGTAGCAGATCAAGCAAAGACTCTGCTAGGCATGAGTGGGCAACTTAGAAGCAGACAAACTGCAAGAAAGGCAGAGAGAGCTTCCAGGTGGATTAAGAGGGGCAACCCGTGGCCTGTTGCATGTTGAGTTAATCAACCCCAACTGGATCACTTAGGTCAGGGTGTATGATATTGTGAGATGCGAAACACCCAATGAACCCAGGATACCTCACTGATGGTGCGCCCAAGCTATAGGATGCATCTTTCATTCTTTTTAAATGTCCTCTTGTATTTTTATGTGTTGTTAATAAAACTTTCTGAAAGGAAATAAGTCGTTTATGGATTTACAGCTTAAATGCTTGACTATGCTACATATGATGTGAACCACAAACTTATTGGAAAAGAACACAAAATGACCCCAGGAAACAAGAGAACAAAGAAATGGGACAAAAAATAAACGGAGGGACTGATGCGAAAAACAACAAGCAGTTTTTAAAGTGATCTTCTAAAAGTAAGAACCATAGCACTCATTTCTTAGAAAAACAGGCATACACCAATTATATAAACAGAATGTCCCTAAGCTACATACAACCCTGCTGTATGCACAAAATCTGGCAACACGGGAAAATGCGACACCAACCGCACAGAATAAAACCAAAGAAATTATGTGAAATGTAAGACATTTGAAGAAACTCATATATTACCTTTCACAATATATTAAAGCTGTTAGTAAAAATGAATAACGAGGCACATTTAATATTAATGCTACTGAAAAAGATTGAAAGAAAAGAAGTCAGGAAGTAAAAAAAGAGATATTTGTTATTAATAAGAAGCTCAACCAATCAAACATGTTCTGTTCTGTGAAACAAAACTTACATGTTATAAAATTCATTCATTCATTATCTATACTGTTTTATCAGGCCATGGTAAGCTGGAGTCTATCCCAGCTTTTTAACAGGGTACAGAGAGGCAGGGAACCCTGGACAGGTCAAGACGGACAAACAACCATTCACATACTTACTCCTAGGCAGAATTTAGAGTGACCAATTGACCAGTTATGCATGTCGTTTGGACAGTGGGAGAAAGCCGGAGTACCCAGAGAGAACCCAAGCATACACAGGGAAAACATGCATACTCCTCCAGGTTCATACCCCTCCCCAGCCAAGGCTCAAACCAGTGACCATCTTGTTGTGAAGGCTGCAGTGTTAACCACCACACCACCATGCAGCCCATGCAGTTTTATTAAATTCATCCAGGCTAAATAAGGCGACAGTCTGCTGCCAACATGTGCCAGACAGATTAATAATTACAATTAAAATGAGATGGTCGCCATGGAAACATGCTCATCAGTGATTCTAAAAATTGACTGATGGTTGGATATGAAAAGGCTCCCCAGTGCAAAAAGACCCGCAATGCTACGTTTTCAGACCTCTTGGTGGTCTTGGGCTTATGTGATGCTTTGGCTCGGCATTACAAAGATGCACCAGGAGGACCTACGTTGTGCCAGTCCCTCTGCCAGTGCTAACTGGGTTTTCTGGTTTACAGGTCAGGGATATCACAGCCAACCTTCAGCCGTGTTATGGTGTTACGTGTTACACGGCATCAATGTTTTGTCCCAACGTTACATTAATTTTGCTACACTGGGGGAGAACAGGTAAACAAAACAAAGCAATGTGAAGCAATGTCCGGTTTCCCTGATGTAATCGCTGCTATTGATGCACTAAAGATGCAATAAGAACACCAAGTGAGAATGACATAAAATTTTTAATGAAAAAAAAAAAAGAATACTTTAATTCCAGAGGGAAACAGCAAAGTGGAAATTAAATTAAATGTGAGAACTTCCTCTGCTGTGCTGTGTGAAGTCTCTGGCCTCACCCTCTCCAACCACAGCTGTAGCACCGCCCACCCAGCTGGAACACCCAGGAGCTAGAAAGAAATATTATTTAACACTAAATAAACTGGTACTAATCTCAGTTGGATCTGTACATGTTCATTTTATAAATGAAAACAAAGCAATAAAAGATCTGCATCATCTTCTCTGGTGTGTCTTCCTTCTGACACGGCGTTGACAGCGTCTGCCACCTGCTGTGCTACTCTGCTTTTCTGACCCTGGTGCTGACCATGCCATCCCCACCACATAAAACCTTTTCTAATTTTGCAACGTGGTCCATCAGGATCTGGACAAGACACTCCCTTACATTTATATATGGAAACAGGTGTGAGACATGCTGGAATCTGGACATTTTTGTGCACAGCATTTCCTTTTTTTTCCTACGTATGCCACCTGTAGTTATTTTCCTACGCATAGTTTTATAAATGAGGCCCCTAGTTTGGAAAGGAAACAGGAATACACTAAGAGATAAACTTGGTGAAATGAAAGAGGACACAAGACAGCACAGATGACTCAAAGACCGCTGGTCGACGAGCACCCTAACTCTAAGTCAGAGATCTCTACTGAGAAAGAAGGTTCCCAGTGCTGCCCTGGTCCCTGCACTAGAAGACATGACTTCAGCCATAAAAAGGTATGACAACAAAATGACCTACGTAAACTCTGACACCTATGTGGAAAACCAAATAGATCTACAGGAATCTGATCAAATTTAGGCTCAGAGTTATACAACGTTATACTCGCACATCGTCTGCGTCAGGTTGATTACGGCATCACTGCCGCAGGCTTTGCGTAGATCCGCAGATGCTCAATGTGTCCCTCCTCTGACCAGACATGCAGTCCAGCTACACAAACGCAGCGATACAGAATTAATCCATTTTGATTGGTCAGTTTGTGATTACGTACTTCCAGATGTTTTCATCTTATTGCTGAACGACTACGCAAAGACATCTCCTTCTTATTGTTTGCTTGCGCTGTAAAATGTTCAACAGATGGATTATTTCTTTGTCTGCTTCCCCGATCTCTCAAAGAAAGTGCACCACATCGGCCTCCATTGTTGTTCTAAAACAGGAAATACTTGGTGGAACTGAAGCGGACCATCGAATAAACTCCGCCCTGCAGATTTACCAGCCAATACCAGCCCTACTATCAGCTGCAGATCCAGAAAAGAAACTACAACATGATGCTGTTTCCCTATGCTAGAGTATATACGCACATTTTATCTGCTTCAGCTATGCGGACCCGACCTGACGCAAACACTGCACAAGTATAATTCCAGGTGTAATCGCTGACACCTGTTTTTGTTGTTTGTTTGTTTGTTTTTTCACTTTTCAGCCAGACCTATGATTATAGGAATTAAACCTAATTTAGTGGAACTTTTCAATTGGAGCAGCCTCAGTGATGAATACACAGTATTTAAGGTTAATGTGTTGTTTGTGGTAAGACCTAAACAGCAGGTTAATCAGATTACAGAGTGAAAATGTGGAGATTAACCCTATGTGCTCATGAACACTGAGCCATCAGTGATTCAGCTTTAACCATCAAGGATCCAACCTGAACCATCAATGATCCAACTTAAGCCACCAATGATCTAACCGGACATATGAATGATCAAACTTAAGCAACCCGTGACCAAACTTGAATCATCACTAATCCAGCTTAAGCCTTTAATGATCAAACATCAACCATCAAAGATCCAATTTAAGACATCAATATACAAATCAATGTTACAAACCTCAGCCATTAATGATTCTACCTAAAACATCAATGACCCAACTTAAGGCATCAATGATCAAACTTAAGCAACCTATGATCAAACCTGAATTATCAATGATCCAACCTGACCCAACAATTATTCCAATAAAGCCATCAATAACACAAATCAATGTTACAAATTACAGAGTTATGGATTATTGAGGATTTTGGTGGTAAAAAGTAGACATTGCACATATCACAAGCATTACAGTCAAAGTAAATCTGTCCATTGTACAATTGATCTTTGTCAGTTGGACACTTTCTCTAGTGTCCTTGTAAACATGTCAGTCGGAATCTCTGATTAGATTGATTTTAATTGGACAGATGAAATATTTTTCCATGTAAGCGGAGCTAATGATGCAGCGTGAGCCATCAGTGATTCATTCGGAGCTATCAATGATCCAAATTACAAGTAAGCCATCAACAATCCAATCTGAAACATTGATGATCTAGTCTGAGCCATTAGTGATCCAACTTGAACCATCATCCAAACTGAACTACCACTGATCTATTCTGAGTCATCAATAATACAAGTCATCAAAGATCCAGCCTAAATCATCAGTGATCCAGCTCGAACCATTAGTGATCCAGCTTAAGCCGTCTTTGATCCAAAGTGGACCATCAATGATCCAATCTGAGCCTCAGATAAAATAAAAGCCAAACTGTAGGATCAGCTGAAGTTTTAACCAATATTTCCTATTCTTACATTAAATGTTTTGCCTCAGTAGACGGGAAGTCTTCATAAACCTCTCTGGACCTCAGGGGTAATATTCTAGCCCCACAATGTCACACTTGGACCACTCCATGTTATTTCCACCAGGCTCAGAAACAAAGGAAGCCATTGTTCTGATGTGAGTCTCATAAGCCCAGGCTCAGCGTATGCCTGGATATTAGTGCATTGTTGTTGGAGTTAAACCCGGTTAGGAATGTGTGTGTGCATGAGACACACAGACACACAGGAGTGTTTATGCAAGTTTAAACAAACACATTCTAAGAAGGTGTGTGTGTGTGTGTGTGTGTGTGTGTGCGTGTGTGTGTGTGTGTGTGTGTGTGTGCATGTGCGTGAGTGAATGAGTTTCTATTAATGTGTCCTCTAAGTTTAGAGTCGCATGTTTAATGTAATGGAGGTTACAAGGCTGCTGGATTAAGACATCATTGTCTTAATGGGATCAGGTAGGCAGATCAAGGTGAGATTTCACACACACGCAGACACACACATACAGTCTTTAAAGTGTATAAATAATCATTGATAATCAGATGTGACATCCACCAGGTAAAACTGTGACTGAAACCATGTTACAGGTTAAAATAACCTGTACTGCATAGATAAAATGCATTGGAAAAAATCATTGTTTTTTGTTTGTTTGTTTATTTGTTTGTTTTAATGCATGTTTGATGTCTAAGACACATGATCTAAGATCACTGAACCCAGTAGTTTCAGGAAGTGTCCCAAAAATAACGCTGTGGTTGGGAAGCAGAAACAAGTCAGTAACTTGGCTGGGTATGAAAAGAGCACCTCAGAGAGGCAGAGTCTCAGAAGTTTACTAATCTGAGACTAAATGTTTCTAAGACCTGGACCTGAATGGAGTCGGTACCGTGCTCAGGATCTTAAACATGGACCTGAATGGAGTCTGTACTGTTCTCAGGATCTTGAAACCAGACATGATTCTTTACTGAAAACCACTGCATGAACTCAGGAGGACTTCCAGAAATCACAGTCTGTGAACACAGATCACCCTGAAATCCACAAATGCAGGTTAAAGCTCTATTATACAAAGAAGCCTTATGTGAACAGAATCCAGAACCAGCGCCATCTTCTCTGGACCAAAGCTCATTTTAAATGATCTGAGGCAAAGTGGAAAACTGATTTGTGGTCAGATGGATAAAATTGTGAAATCGTTTCTGGAAAGCATGGACGGCGTGTCCTGCAGACTAAACAGGAGAGGGAGCATCAGCTTGTTATCAGTGGACAGGTGAAAAGCCGCATCTCTGATGGGATTGGGGCTGTATTGGTGCCTATGGTGTGGGCAGCTTCCACTGAAGCTCCATCAATGCTGAAAAGCACATGGAGGTTTTAGAGCAACATCTGCTCCATCCAGACAACGTCTCTTTCAGGGAAGGCCTTGCAGATTTCAGCAAGACGATGCTGAACCACATCCTGCATCCATCACAGCAGCATGGCTTCACAGGAGAAGAGTCCAGCTGCTGAACTGGCCTGCCTGCAGTCCAGACCTTTCACCTATACACAACATCTGGAGCATCATGGAAGCAGCAATCAAATGGTAAAATGTCTCAGTTTCAACACATGATAACTACAGACCACTTTAACCAAGATCCATAACTTCTGCACATCAAATGGATGTTTTGTGGAATTTAGATCATAAATAAATTATTTTTAAATCTATAGAATAATTAATGATTAATTGACTTATCAAAAAAAAAGCAGTTACATTTACCGTTATAATCAATCAAACAAAGAAAAGCTGCAACTCAGGCTGCCTGTAAGTAGAGATTTGGTTGTTTGATCATTGGTTATGTGTACAAACATTGTTCAGTTTGATTTGTTAATGTGTTGGAAGCCAAAGCTCTGCTCCAGAAAATGAAAGTACTAATCATTAAATTAGATTTTTGCTTCATCCCTTGAAGTTTCCAAACCTTGTTGCTTTTCTGGATTCCACACGTTCATTCCAGGTTAATATCAAGCCTCACCAAAGAAAACATCTCCCGACTTCCAGACCATGACTCACTAAATCAGCAGCTGAGAATCTCACCCTCTCTAACAAGCTCTGGCAACATGTCACCTCTACCCTCATAAATGACCTACAGGCTCCTGGTCAAATCACACATCACCTACATGATCCATCTTCTCACATATTAATCTCTCAGTGACCTCAGAATCTATCTGACCCCCTTCACATATACAAACTTTTGTGTGCTGTGATCTTCAGCCACCAGTTGGATTTCTGCCTCATTTTGACCTCAGGACCTTTGGAGTCAGAGCTAGAAAGTCATGGGCTTCCATTTGTTGGCACCCAGGGAGCAGTTGGTAGTTTATCCCAGCCCCCCAGGTCCTCCAGACCAAAGCCCACCTCTGTAACTATTAGTCTACCACATTCCCAGTAAGCCTTACTATCTGATTTTCTCTTTATATATGATTGTCTATATCTATTTTTACCATTTAATCTCCGTAGTGCTCCGACTCTAGACTCCTAAGAAACTTCTTGAAACTCACCTCTTCAATATTTAGTCAACCTTTACTGTCGTAAATATGACACAAGGTCGTGTTTTTTCAACCTGTTTTGAAACATGGAAGATTCCTAATGTTAAAGAGTCCTCACTAACCAGAAATGTTGCAAACCACCTCTCAGTGTGAAACTGGTGAGCAAGAAGCCAGACACTACAGACAGTAACTTAATAATATATTTTTGGACCATTTGGTAAAATGGGATCTTTTCCCATAATAAACCTGACGTTCCAGCACAGCATACCACTGCCCCACAGCACAGTGGTCGTAAACTACTGATATAAAGGAGCAAGATGGCTCCACATGTTAACACCCCCCATGTAGTTTTGCACATGTGAAACACATGTGATTACAAATGGAAGTGTGGTTTTAGAACATTTTTATGGTATAATGTGATTCGTATGTGAAGCCCATGGTATTAAAGAGCCTGTGGCATTGTTTGAACTTCTTCTGACATGCAGAACGTGACCATACAAAATCATGTACTCACATGTATTCATATGGATTTCAAATGAGAATTTACATGGATTTCACATGTTATTAAATAGGTTTCACATGGGGATTTACATGGGTTTCACATGTACGTTTTCACATGTGTAAATTCCTGTGTGAAACCTATTTAATAACATGTGAAATCCATGTAAATTCTCATTTGAAACCCATATGAGCACATGCAAAACCAACATAATAATGTGAAACACATGTAAATTCCCTTTAGTAAATTCCCATGTGAAACCTAAGTTACACATGTTATTAAACGGGTTTCACAATGGAGTCTGTATGGGTGAGACGTTTTTATATCAGGTGGGTTTCACATGTGCCCATATGGGGTCAAATGAGAATTTTACATGGGTTTCACATGTTACTAAAAAGAAGTTTACATGGGTTTCACATGTTATTAAAAAGAAGTTTACATGGGTTTCACATGTTAGGTTTTACATGGGAATTTTCATGAGTTTCACATGTAAAACCCATGAAATGTTCCCAAACTACATTTTCCATGTACAAAATATGTGTCACATGTGTTTAACATGTGACACATATGTGTTTTTGCTAACTTACCAAATGGTTACGTTCAGGGTGAAAACTCCTGATCTGTACCATTCTAACATGTCGCCGTGCGGTGACGGATGTAAGATGTGATGTTTATTGTGTTCAGGAGAATCCGTTGTTTCTTACCTTCACATACAGAGAGATTTCATAGTCCTGGTCCTGAGGTGAGCTGCTCTCCATCTTGCGATGGGAGATCAGTCGGACCTCCTCCATCCTCTCTGGGATCACCTCCTCCCGCTGGGGGAGGTATGAGTGTCCATCCTCTAACAGCACCACTCGTTTTTTCTTCACTCGCTCATCTTTCTTCTTTGGCAGGGATTCATCTTTCATCACTGACTTCAGCTCCTTGATCCAGTCTTTTTTTGGAGAACATCTCTCTTCCGGCGTTACGTCGGGTTTTATCCGTTCTTTCTTTCCTCTCTCAGTCTCCCAGATTTCCTTTTTAACAGGGCGGAGTTCTTTTCTCCAGTCCTTCACCTCTGCTGCTGTTTCTTCCTCTGGTTCTTCCTTCTTAATCCAGTCGTTATCCTTTCTTCTGGGTGACAACACTTTTGTTTTTGACCATCCTTCTTTTTCCAGTGTCTGAGGCTGCTGGCACAAAATCCCATTTTCCATGGCCTGCTTCAATCCTTTGACTTTTCCGTTTATATCCAACTCTGCCTCTTTGCTCTCTTTGTCTTTCTCCATCTTCTCATCCTTATTTTGTTTCACTTCCTTCGCCATCTTTTCTTTTCCAGCATGTTTTTCCTCCTTTCCTTCCTCTGCCGTTCCAACATCCAGTGTTTCTTCTTGCAGCTTCTGACTCTTCTGAACTTCCAAGTCACCACCAGATGGTGTTGAGATGGCAGCAGGAATCTGTTCTGCAGGTTGTATGCCTGGCATCTCCTCTGTCTCTTCAATCTCATCATCTAAAACAGTTACGGGATCTTCTGCTACCTCCACTTCTCCATCTATGTCTTCATCCTCTCCTCCTCTCCCATCCATTTCTTCTACAGGCTGCTGTGTGATGATGTTTCTCCAATCGGTCACCAGATGTCTGAACAACTGCAGAGGATGTTCTTGCGTATCTCTTCCCTGATCTGTTGTGGACTGACGTCCTTGTGGTGGGACCTCTGCTGCTGTATGGTGGAGGTCTTCTTCTTCATGGCTTTCCTTCAGTTCAGAAGTCTCCTCCTTCTGTTTGTCTGCTGGAACTTCTTTTTCATGGACCACCACTGCTTCTGGAGGAACATCTGAGTCCAGCTTTTCTTCCTCCCATTCAAGATCATCTCGTTCTCTTTGTTCGGCCTCTGATTCTCTGATTTCTTCACCGGCGGTCGTCTCTCCTCCTCCATCCATCACTGTTGACGTCTCAGCCTGATGAATTTGGGCTTCCTCTTGCTCCTTCTCCTCAGCCCCTTCCTCTGAATTATCTTCAGAAGATACAAGGTTTTCCAGCTCTGGTTGACTTGCTTCACTGAATCCATTTAAAACATCACCATCATCCTCACCTTCAGTGCAATTCTGCCACATGACGCTATCGTCAGCAGACTCCTGAATCACAGAGTCTAAGCTCTCCGGATCATCTTGATCGTCTGAGGTTGCTGTGGTTGGTTCCTGGGTATCAGCAGGTTCCAGGTCTGGACTTGCATCTGGAGTTTGGGATGGGTTAAGTTCAATGTTGGCTTGTTTGTTTCTCGTTGTGTCTACAGAGATGCTGTTTGGTGTTGGGCCTCCATTGTCTCCAGCTTCTTCACTAGGAAACAACTGCTCCTCAGCAGCAGTACCAGAACCACCAAGATCCTGATGAAGTTCTTTGTCACTGGTGTCTTCATCCATCTTTTCCTCCATCACTTTATTGCTTACTATTTCGTTGTCTCCTTCACCTCTTCTTTCGTCTAGCTGCCCTTCGTGTGTGTCTAATGTCTCCTGGAGAACTTTATTAACATCTGATGTTGTAGCCAGGACATCCCCACTTTCTTCTGCCTCCTGCTGCACTTCATCCCCCTCTTCCACTCCTCCACCCTCTCTTGTTTCTCCATTTGATATTGTGGACACTTTTTTAATCGTCCCCATCTTGTTGTCACTTGTTCCTCTATGTTCACCCTCAGATTGCTCCTGTTCCTCTTCAACCATCATCAGATCATCTTCACCTACCTCCTGAGCTAGTTCCACCTCCTCATCTTCCTCAACTCCTTCCTCTCCTTCTCTAGCTCCCTGGGTATCCAGATCCGAACAAACAGCCAGCGGGCTGTGGACGACGGCTCCGTTAGGGTCCGGGTTCTGGCAGGAGCTTGACTGAGCCATGAGGGGATTTTACTTGCTACCCAGATTTTCAAGATTTCCAGTTTATAAAGATGAGTTCCAGAAAAGGTTGAAAATTCAAGATTTTGGAGATATTAAGACTAAAAGGTTCTCCCGTTTAGGTCCAGAAGGGGAAAAGCAGAGTTTCTGGAAATTCTCAGGTTCCAGAAATGGTCAAAGTAAAACCTGCATTTCTGAGGTCCGGAAAGGATCCTGATCCTGGAAGTTTCTCTCACCGCGATGATTCCCGAATGAGTCTGAGATTCCAGATTAATGTTACCTCTGATAATCATCCAAACGACGTCAAGAAAACAAACTTTGGGATTTTACTCACAAAGATCTACACGATCGACCGTCGAGGTGAAGCACACACACTCGATTCCTGCAACGTTCTGGTTTCAGATCTGTGTTGGAAATCAGTATAAACTTGCTCTCTCGCTCTCTCTCTTTCACCCCCCTCGCTGTTCTCGGGGGATTAAACGAAGACTGATCTCCACATGACCAGAGGCTTAAACCCCTCTGCCACCCAGGGACCAGCACCACTTCACTCGGACTTTCTTAAACACAATCTGACTTGACCCCCTTGTCCAGGTTTACTTTCAGCCCCGACTCAGAAGTTATCCTGTTTGCTTTTACCTGTTTTTTAGAGCAATTATTATTCTAATCTATAATTTTATTTGTAATAAGGAAACGTTGATTCACTCAAACTAAAATATGTTTTTCTCTCTGAAGCTGATGAGGAATAAATAAATAATGAAAACTGGTCAGTGTTTGGTTTTCAGATATTAGCATGGCTGAGGCAGAATGACCTGAATCTGAAATGGAAATCATTCATTTATGAGAAACATTTCTATTGTTATTCCATTATTATGTAGACTAGCAGAACCAGTTATCGAAACCAGCTCCCAGTTTGGTTTCAGGAAGCAGAATCCCTCTCTACCTTTCAGATCAGACTTTAAACTTTCCTTCCTGACGGCTTGGTGACACTTATCCATCCCTTTAGTCCTGCTGCTAGAGGCCGAGGCTGCTTGGAGACGTCCCATGATGCACTGGGCTCCTCTCTGCTGTTTTTTTGTTTGTTTGTTTGTTTTTTTTTTTTGTTTTGTTTTGTTTTTTTCTCTCCGACTCTTCTTCTTCTTTTAATAAAAAATAAAAACCTGAATGATGATGATGATTAACATATGTGGTAATAGGGGTAGTACTGTTATTACTCAAGAATGCACAATTTATTATATATATTATCTTATTATTACATAATTATATTATTATTATTATTCCATGTACGATTTGCACAATGTAAATATTTCCAGTGATTTTGTAATAATGTCTGAAATATGTCTCATGATTTTGTTTTGGTTCAGAAATGTTAAAACTGAAAAACAAAGTTTGTTAAAAGAGTAAAAAAGAAGACGTTAAAGAGGACTTCTGATTCTTTTAAATAATGGTAACTATCATTTAAAAGAAAATTGCAAATTTTTTAGATACATATATAAAGTCAGCAGTCGTGCTTGTGATAGAGAATCATCATGCAGGTTTAGATTAAAGACATGGGACCTATACTAGATTTATACATGTTGGAGAGATTATGTTATGAAGACAGAGGGACTGCTGTATGGAGGACTGAAGCTGCCAAAATAAAAAATAAATACGGAGCTATAAACATGGCTCAATAAAAAGATGGGTGTCCCACTAGCTCATATAAATCAATAAAGAAATAAATAAAAAATAACATTCAAAAATTTGTTTTTCTATTTAGAAATCCATAAACATGACACAATTTATATTTTGGTAATATTCCTATTTATTTACTGTTCCACGTCATTTTCAGTTCTATTTATTTATATATTTGGTGATTATTTTAGTGAAGTTGTCATTTCCTCCTGTAATTATATGTCTGTATTTATTTCTGTAATATTTTCCTTTTATATCTTCTTATCACCAAAATAATTTATTTCTGTATTTTTATTTCCTTTTAACATTTTATTTATTGATTTGTTTAAACTTTTGTTTAATTCACAGTCATACACATCCTTGTTATTTCCAATCTTTCATTTTCTTCATCTATTTATTTTTTCAAGCGTATTTATTTCTATCTGTGGACCAGGACAGGAAGAAGTTAAACAGTGACTCGGAGGATGGTTCTTTGAATTTTAGCACCTCAGTGGACCTTCACAGAACATTGAAAAGAGTTTTAATCTCAACAATCCAGGCAACATTCTCTAAGCATCACAGCCAGCTTTACCAGAACCTTCAGCCTGTGCACGTCTGCAGCTGGAACACCCTCTGAGTTACTGCATCCATACTAAGCCAAATCAGTAACTATGTGATTTTTCAGGTAAAAGAGCAACATGCCGAAGAGCTTGTACAGTCTACTATTAAAAGTCAGCCATTTCTGCCAGGGTTTTATTGGTTTAAAACCTTCATTTCCCTCCCGAGGCCACATGCAGCAGAGCCAGCCAGACAGGATCAGCTGCACAGCTCTCCCTGCACTAACAGCCTTTGACCTGCTCGGTGTTGATTGACCAACAGGCAAGGATCTAGCCCCAAGACACGACTTGAAAGACCCCCTCCTTTACATAATAAGGCAGAAATGCATACAGAAATGTAAAAAGGAGACACAGAAATAAATATGATTATCCAACAAATACAGGAAGACAATGCAAGATTGGAAAAGATGAGGATGTAAATATGACTGTAAATAAAAATGTGGCAATAAATAAAATAAAATCTTAGAAGAAAATAAAATACAGAAATAAATAATTTTGGGGATTAGGAAATGAAAAAGGGAAAATATACAGAAATAAATACAAGCTTAAAAATAAAGAATTTAAAATCACCAAATAAATAAAACTAAAAAAGACATGGGAAAGGAAATAAATAGGAATATCAACACAAAATTTAATTTAAACAGTCAAAAGTATGAAGGCTGATCTCCATATGACCAGAAGTGATGTTTCATAGGTTTCTTAATGGAAAAACTGTTTTAATTTTTTTTTTTTTTTTTCTTTTTTGTATACCTTTCAGTTTATTTATTGAGACATTTGTTTTTTTCTGTATTTACGTTTAATTTCGGCGGTTTTAGTTAAACAAAAATAGAAAATCAAAATTAAAACATACACATTTAAAAGTGACTTGTTTTATTCTTTCGTTTAATTATTGTTTAAGTCACTTCAACAACCCGGAAACGCTATCCGTGACGTCACTTCCTGTTTTCTCTGCCTTATGCTAACTGCCCCTGTCAAAACCGTGGTTCTGCTACCCGTAGAGGAGCTTGGTCCGCCTGAATTCCGGACAACATTTAGAAGCTCAGGGTGGTGTTTGGAGACGGAGAGGTAGAGCAGACGGGGGTCGGGTCAGCTGTTTCCCTGTCCACCTGTTAGCAGCAGCTGTTAGCAGCTTAGAGCAGCTTTACCGCTCTTAGGTCTGCCGGCTGTTTGGACGGAACCACAGAGCTCTTTAACCCAGCTTAGCATGAAATAACTCCTCCATCTTTGTCGGTGAGTACCGTCAGAACCCCGCAGAGCTCGTCCTCAGACCCGCCGCTGAAGGTGGTCTCTGTTTATGTGGATGTTTATTTCAGTAAACGGTAGTTGGAGATGCAGCAGGCGGTGACAGGCAGGGAGGAGGCGGCCACGGTGGATGTCCAGTTCACCGACCTGCCGAACGCGCTGATAGCCTGCAAAGTCCCGGAGGATCTGTTCGACGAGGGTGGCCTGAAGGTAACTGAAACTCCCTAAACCTGTGTGGTCTTTGGATGTTTGTAAGCTCTGAAGGTGATGAGTTCTGATTCTGATCTGAACGAGTTTAGTTTGTCTCGGTGGGTCTGAACCTAACCTGCTTCACCACAGCCAACTTCAGATGGTACACAGAGTGAGCTGTTTAACACAGGCTGTACACAACCAGAAATTTCTGTTAACCAGAAATATTTTGCTGAGACAATATTTTATTTCCTTGTAGGTTGTTTTTTCCTTCTGCTTCCTGCTGAGGAGCAGCACTGAAGCAGACAGCTCATGTATTTATTGCCAGGCCTGTGGGTCATGTGACTGCAGTCTCTCTGAAGCTAAGCTGCTGTAAAAAGTCATTAGACTCTGTGTTTGGTTTGGAAAGTCAATCAAGATGCAGACACAGAGTTGAGTTTATATTATGGGGGTCCAGTATGTTTACTCTTTGTGATCATGTGTTTTACTGCAGCCTATCAAGAGATAGGCCTATTAAGAGGCAAAAGGCTGGGTACAGCTTGGACATGCCGCCAGTATATCGCAACAGAGACAAACGATGTGATCAATGCATCTGACATGCATGTCTTCGGGTGGTGAGAGGAAGCCAGGAAAGAACCCATACATAAGTGGGAAGATCAAACAATCTCCAAAAGCTCTTGTTTGAACCCTTTTTAAGGCGGATTGGGTCATGTGGTGTCTGCGTAACCGCCATAGGCTCAGGGTAGCTCCGCAGAGGCTTGACGCACACCTCTTCAAGACCTGACAGTTATGCGACAGTACTCCCTTGTGATTGGTCAGTTTGGGATCTTGTGTTGCCAGATATCTGGATCTTCTCAATGAATTGTGTGATAACCACCGTTTTTTTGCACTGTCGAGCCGTCCCCAGAGAGCCGAATTGTAGTAAAACCACATAAGAACTTTAGCAATCCAAGCTTTCATCCCCACGAAATCAGGGATTAGCCCCCATGAATCCAGGTACCAAGGTGAATAGGTTTGAAACCTCTACCGTCTGCGTAGCCGCAGAACTGAAGAATATGACGTCAGTGTGACGAACATGCACCGATTCCCAACCCATGCCTTCAAATGTTTCTTTTTGCCTCGCAGTGAATCCTCAGCCATCTTCTTCTTTTTTTCCAAGCGAATTTCCTGCAACACCCAGCGAGCTTTTATCTGTGCATGCACCACGTCTTGTTCTAGCTTTGGAGTGCTACTCTTTAGCGCCCCCCACAGCCTTTTAGTATGTACTACAGCAGCTCTGTGGGGATGGTGAAGCTTTTCTCTTGAACCGTGCCATGTGGACATAGCCTAATGTAAAACCTATGTAAACAGTACTTGTAGCAAGTAAACAACAGAATAAACAGAAATTTTGTAAAACTAAATTAATTTAAAACCTGTTGAAAAGATTAGCTTTTTAAATGTTTTTGTCTACATTAAAGAACAATAGTATCTGACTGTGAGCAAGGGCATAATAATCAGTCAGTAGCCGTTCATTTTAAGGCTGGTTATGGAGCAAAAGCTCTTCTGCAGCTTCTTGTGAGCTCTTCTGGACGGGGGCGGGGCCTGCAGTAGCGTCCGCGAGTCATTGAGAAGCGTAAACAGTGAATGTTTTCACGTCGGTTCCAAAGTCTCCGATAACACCAGAAAAGGTAAAAAAAAAAAAAAAAAGTGCCACTACAGAGTTCTAAAAATTTGCTAATTATAGTGACAAGTTGGCAACAGCGTAAACAATGGGTCCTTCAGGGAGAAGCTGTAGGGGCGGGGCTGCCTGCTGCAATGCCTGTTTAAAATGAGTAGAGATGGCTGTTTTTTACTTGAACTGGCAGATGACAAAGTGGTTGATACCCATGGTAATAAATATCTAACTAAGAGTAATATCTAAATTTTAGAATCAATCAGTATCTTGACAATCGATTTCTCAGAAAGTAATCGATCCTGAATATGTTTCCTCTGACTACAGTTCAGATTACGTATGACCAGTCCTCTGAGTCATGCTTAGATTTACTCCTGTTGAACATGAACAGAGATGAACCAGAAACATTCCTCTAAATCTTTCCAACCACCCTGAAGAAACACAAGACAAGCAGGTTTTAATGCTTGAAATGTGAGTGTTTGTTTCAGTTTTCCCTGAATGCACCAGAATCCACCTAAAAGTACAAGAAGAGGATTTATCCTGATGTTTGTGGTTGGAGGACTACAAGCAGCCAGTACAGAAAGAACAAATACCTGTTTTAAATTCCTGGAAGCTCAAAGACAACAAACAAGATAAAGACGCAGTTACGGAAGAGTTCAGAGGTCATTATGGCATCTATAGTCTGATTTATTGAATCTGGTTTCTGAGGGTGGGTTTGGTCACATGATGCATTCGGTTAAAGAGAGAAAATCAACCAGCTGCTCCTAGATGTTCCAAGATCCAGACCAAACGGTGGAGGTGATGGAGCCTTATCATGACATAGCAGCGTCTCCACACATGCAACAGTTTAGGCTTTTTATCATTTCATATCATTTCTTCCACATGGAACTGGTATTTTGGGAACCTGAAAACCCAGAGTTTTATAACTGGGTCCCAAAGTAAATGCTGCGGTTTCGGTTTTGTGTCTGCACCCCGTACAGATTGTTTCCTGAACCAATGATGCCACAATCCCTCCTCTCCCTTAACCCATATGCACAAACCCTGCAGACAAAAGAAAAAAAAAACTTACACAAGTTTATTTAAATTAATAAATGAATTAACTTTAAAACACAATAATAAAAAGAAAAAATAATATAATCATTAAATCATAATATGAAGAAGGATTCAGAAGAAGTTTATACTTTTTGGGGAATTCCTACCCTTTTCTACACATCATGGTTTATATATTTGTGTACATAATGTCTATACTACATAATTATCCATCCTAATATATTTACACCCTAAATATCCACATCCATAAACATGTCTGTCTACATATAAGTATATAAAACATGCAAACATTACCTGAATATCCACATATTGTTCACATTTGAATGCTCCATGTCTAGTTCTCTGTTGTTGCTGTATATCTGTGGCATGTACAGCGCCCCTACAGGCCGGGCAGATGTACTGCAACATTTTCAGTGGTTTTATGTGGACAAACATTTGTCTATCACTCTATTTTTTCAAACTAAAATCAGTCCCGTCTCTGTGTGGATGTAGCCTGAAACTTTGAAAACTAATTTTTTCCCACAGGTTTGTGGTCCTGGTTGAGGAGCATAGTTTAGTTTTATTGTGCAAGCACAGTTTTTATTTGATATCTTTACGTTTATTTGAACTTAATTTTACTTTTTATTTGGACTGTTTAGTGTTTTTATTACATTTAGCTTAGGCAGAACTTTTCTCAACCGTGGTTTTAAATTAAATCTGACATGCAGACTCACTTCCCTACAATTATTATTAGGTCAGGTCCAGTTCTGTAAGTTTTAGGTGTTTCCCAGCTTAGTTTAGACTGGAAAGTTCTGCCGAATTGCATTAAATTGGACTACATGCTAAGACATATTTACATGTCAGTTCTCAGGAAAAACATCACTCCAGTTACTAGAACAGCTGTGGAAGTTTCACTTCAGAACCCGAGAGGGGAAAAAAAAAAATCACAGCAGCTGACTCACCGCTGTGTGTGTTCGTGTGTGTTGTTTGGCCGTCTGTCTTGTGAGCAAATGGAAAAATATGGGAAGATGAACCAAAAACATGAGGATGGAAAAAGTTCTAGGCTAGTTAACGCTCATGTGTCCCTGCAGGTTGAACCCACAGCAATGTTTAACATCAACAGCCAGCACACAACATGAGAGTCGCCTCAACATAGCACTTTATTTTCCACATGCATACATTTTCCATCAACACACACACACAGGACAAAGTTCATCTCCGTGTATGTTCACATGTGCACTCAGCTGCTCACCGGTGTGTGGAGGTGTTAGTCAAACAGTTTATGACAGGCTCATTCCCAACTGTTCTATAACTGAACGGCGTCTTTTCACAGCTCGGGTTTGGGTTAAAGCCCACCTCACAGTCGGGAACAGAACTGGAACAGAACCGGGAGTCCAGTCAGGACTGTGTGGATGTTTTCAAATATCAGAGCGCCTGGGAAACCATATCTCTCTGAGATGATCACTAGAAGTCAGGCGATCAGGACCTTTGGAGAAATTGATATCCAGGAAACTTCTGAGCAGATCCATGATGGTGATCACATGACTTGAACTGAAAGGATTTACAGCTGACATGTTTACTATTCCACTGATTAATCAGATCAGAAACACTTTTATCTGATCAAAGATCAATAATAATTCAGTGACTAAACACTCAGGTCTGTCAGCACGAAGCACTGCTTTGTTTTTAAATTTAAATGTTGATCTTTAGTCAAATCAGCTTTATTGTCAATTCTGCAGCACATACAGGACGACCAGAAGATTGAAATTACGGGTCCTTCGAACCTCTGTGCAGGAAATACAAGAATGTTAGCTAATAAACAAACCAAGTACCGTCACCGAGCAAATAAAACAGAATCATAAATAAACAAGGCAAATAACAGTCAGTAAATTATATGTTTATGGTTATAGTGAGAAAAGCAGACTGGGTTAACTCATGGTCTGGTTAAGTGATTAAAGTGGCTGCGTGCTTGTTCCTGACGGTGTAAAAAGTTCAGGTGTTGATGGGGGGCGTCATAGTCCGGGGTGTGTGATAGGGGGGCAGAGCAGGGAGAGAGTTCACCATCCAGACAGCCTGTTGGACAAAACTGTCCCTCAGTTGGCTGGTCCTGGTCTTGGTCTGCAGGCTCCGCAGTCGTGTGACGGGTGGGTGGGGTCTCTCTCGATGCAGAGGGTTTTATGGGTGAGGCGTAGAGGGCAGGATGGAGCAGGAGATCGACAGGCGGATCGGTGCGGCGTCTGCAGTGATGCAGACTCTGCATCAGTCTGTCGTTGTGAAGAAGGAGCTGAGCAAAACGGCAAAGGTCTTGATTTACCGGCTGATCTACGTTCCCACCCTCACCTATGGTCATGAGCTGTGGGTTGTGGCCGAAGAACAAGATCGTAGATACAAGCGGCCAAAATGAGTTTCCTCCGCAGGGTGGCCGGGCTCTCCCTTAGAGATAGGGTGAGAAGCTCGGTGATCCGG
>JBAFSZ010000027.1:3284062-3329124 GCA_036919955.1 Melanotaenia pygmaea
GAACTTATTTTTACTTTTATTCCTAATGATTTGTACTTCTAGAAACGAACTGTTGTGTGGTTCTGAAGCAGCAGCCAGCAGTGCTGAAGATACCTCTTATTCATCATGGTCGATGTCCTTGCTCATTATTATATCGTCAATTTAGAAAAACAGGTGCTCCCAGTGGTTGTCTGGTTTTTCAGTTTGGGTTTGATTGAACAGTTGTTTTCTGTCTTTGTCCATTTTTTCTTCTCTCCACTCTTTCCTTTTATTTGTAGCTCTGGTTTCATGTTTAATGCAGGTGTTTGAGCTTTGTGAAACTCACATGCTGTTGTATGCTCATGTAAATCAGCGCCTGTGGAGACCCCTGAAGAGGAGGTGACATCAGCTCCTCATGAAGGTGAGCCACTTCCTGCAGAGCAGAACAAATGAAAGTCAAAGTCTGTAGTTACAGAGTCACAACCTCCATGATGTGAACATTAACTTTTTCTCCACCCTTCTTCAGGCGGCCAGTTGGAGACCTTTCCCTGGATTCGGACTGGACTGATAGGTGGAGTGTTGCTTCTCACATCGGTGGTCCTGTGTGTTCTGGGAGCTCTGCGGCAAATATAAACAGATGAATTCCCACAAAACCCTTCAGCTCTCCAGGATCTGATCACTCTGCCGGATGTTTAAAATAAGTTGACAGAACTTCACGAGCTGGACACAGATTTTAGCCTCAGACCTGAAGGGCTCTGGTGTAGAAGTGGATGACATGCTATGATCTAAAATGTCTGAAATATGAACGGAAACAATCAGGAATTTTGTGTTAGTCATGTGTTTGTTATTATGTTGTGTCGGTTCACAGTCCAGAGCATGTGACCAATGATTGTAATGTTCATGTCGATGATCCTTCTGTGTGGTGGTTAAACAACGGCTTGTAAAACTGCAGGGGAACGTGTGGTAGAGTATCTCCTGTCTGACATGTGACATGGCAGATGGACGGCCTCAGATGGACCTGTACATGTGGCAGGACGACTGTTCATGGCATGGGTATTAATAGAAGGTGATACATTATCCAGCAGTGCAGCTGACACCCAATCAACTCAACATCTGAATATCCTGCAAACACAACAGATGTGAAACACTCTCACATCCTTCAGAACAAAACCAGCATTCAGTAGAATCACAGTTTATCAGCTGATGACAGAAATCTGAACATTTCCCATCGACATCCCTATTTTACCATTTATATTGCTATTTATTTGTTTAATAGAAATGTCATGATGTGGACAGAAGGCATTATGTAACGAAATAGGACAATTTGTTCTCTATAAACTGCAGTGAAAGAAGCAAAAGTGTCTTTCTTTGACCAGCTTGAGTCGGACCTGTTACAGAATCGTGTTGCTTTTATTGTTTCGGTGTGTGATGAAAACGGCAGCTGTATGCGAGGAAGCAGGCGCAGGTTTTTCCAGATTTTCATCAAACTACAGAAACATGTTACACTTCAGCTCAGTTGCTGCTGCTGTTACTGCAGGACACAGCTCCTCGCTCTGCTTTTTTACGAGGCCATTGTTAGATTTCAGAAGCTGGAAGCCAAATACTTGATCTCACATACCTCAATTTCTCCAAACTTTTTCCAGCATGCTCCTGTTTGCTGGGGGAATCTTCCAGATGTGTTTCACATGGACGACCACATTGTTGTTCTCTGTCAAATATCAAGCATGTTAACTGTTAAAATAAGCAACTTTTTTCCTTGTGTTACATGTTTACTGGGACAAAAACACCAACAGATTCCTGCTGGATGTGTCTTTCCTCTACAATAAAACATGAAATGTCTACTTTTCTGTTTGTTTTCCTTACGTACAAAACACACTGACATGGACCAAAGTAAAACATCTTCTCTATTCTGTTAAATTAATGCCATTTTTACAACCACAACCCTGTTCTCACCAGTAAGATGTAAAGGTAGAAGCAAAATAAATGAATCCTACAGAGCTACCCTTTAGCTACATTGGACGTGTTTTATTATAGACTCAGCTTCAGTATCTTTAATTTGTCCTAATGTGTATCAGGCCAGCTATGTTGTCAGAAATGACCCCTTGCTCACTTTCTGCAGGACTAGTATATATATACTGTGACAAACTGGGGACCTGTCCAGGGTGTACCCTGCCTCTCACCTGCTAAAATGCTGGGATAGGCTCCAGCTCACCCGCGACCCGAAATGGAGTAAGCGGTCAAGATAATGGATGGATGGATAGTATATATATATAATATCTTTCATTAAACATTAAAAAGCCCAAACAAAAAAGTCCCATGTAAACGTAAAGTAAAAAACTACTCAGCATGGTGGATTTACTTGCTTATAATTATCTTATAAATTCAGAAAAACTTTTTATTGTACAATTATCTCATAAATTCCAAACTCTGTTTGTTATCTGGACAAAACAAGCTTTGTTTCCTTAACATAACAAGATAAACTGTCCTGTCATCACAAGAAAACAGTCGTCATTATCTCAAGATAATGAGAAATTTAGCTTGTTATCTTGAGATAATGATTAAAAAAATTAATAATAGCCACTAATGGCTGCTCTCAGCTTCCGTACTAAACGGACTTTTTAAACATATGAATTGAGTTTATTCAGAAAAACAGATTTTTTTCAGGTGAATGAAAAACACTCTCACATTTTCATCCATCACTAAAATTAAATGCTTGCTAAAATAAAGAAGCAGTTCTGCTGATCCACACCAGGTTACAGGGTTTTCTGCGGCCTGCAGTGACGTGGATTGTCCAGCAGAGGGAACTATTGCTCCTCTCAGGGACAAACTGAAGCACCACAGTGAAATTATGGACTTCTCTCCATCCACTGGAGATCCTGTGGAACCAGCTGCTGTTTCAGGCCTGATTGTTTTCACCATCGTGGTCTTGGTCATCTCCTCTGAAGGAAAAGCTCTGCAGAGCCCAAACCAACACAACCCGACTCCATGATTCCAGAGTCTAAACATAAATCCACTCAACATGAATGAAAAAACCACAGCAGATCCAGCTGTACACAGCTTCCTCCCCTCCATGTCACACCATCTTTCCTTCAGTGCCTAAAATATTCCATGTTCAGCTGTGTTGACTTGAAGGAAGCTGCAGCTGCAGGGGTCTTAAACAGGTTCATGTCAGAGTCAAACCTTTAACCAGATTCATGGCTGCATGGAAACCTGGAGCAGAAACTCCCTTTGAGAACTTCTACATGAGCTCCGGACTTTCCATATTCCTCTCCCTCGTTCCTCCCTGCCTTCCTCCAGCTCTCCTCCCCTCGTCTCCGCCCACTCCTCCTCTCCTCTACTTCTCCTTCCTAACAGCAGCTTCCGCCCACATGGAAGAATGGAGGAGAGCAGTGAGGAGCCCCTGGCTTTCTCCGTGAGGGTCTTCACTCTGCAGGAGGAGGTGGGGGGTGAGGAGGCGCACATGGAGACACAGAGAAAGGTAAAACTGGAGGCAGCAGCAGTTTCATTCTTGTTTAACCTTTAAATGACGATGCACTTTAAATGTCATGTGGTTTCTATTGGTTTGTTTTCTGGCAATACCTGAAAAAAAACAGTAAAATTTCATCATCAGACCCCGATGATGACGGATTTCCTATCAGGATTTACTGTCTGTCCAGTCCTCAGCTGTTTACAGCCCTCATACTTTTTCATAATGCTGCTGTGTTGCAGATTGGAAACATGGTAATGCTGTTCAGTACTGCAGAGTGCCATCCTGTCAAAGAACAGTTCCATGTGGCTCAGGTTTTATTGCTCAGTGAGTTTATGTTACCACCACGTTGATGTTTGAGCTCCTGAGAGTTACTCTAACAGGGCTGGTTGGTATGTGGACTTTAGCAGCGGACCGTGGTCCACCAAGAAGCTGACAGTCCAGGTGAAGTCAGCTTCATCTGCGAGTCTCTGATGTTTGAATACCGAGCAATTAAAAGGAAACAAACTTGATATAAGAGAGTCACACATCACTGATCAGCCACAACATTAAAGAGTTTGAGGGGTTCGTGGCTTCTAAAGAGCCAACACACCAATATGATAGAAAATGTGGGATCTGGTGAGGTCCAATGGGATCTGAAGGGCTATTACAAGATCTGATAGAAACTGTGGGAAAAAATTCCAGTCCACAGAGGACCCAAATGATCTGCAACCTACGTTCTATGTGCACACCCTGATTGGCAGTATGAAAAGGACCTGTTTAGTATGACGTGGGTGGTCATGATGTTTCGGCTGGTCGGTGTAAAAAATACAAAATTATGGATGAAACTAACAGCAAGCCTCTGCTCATTTCATCCTGGATTTTCTTTCTACTGCTCATCTGTTTGCATCCTAAACTGAGCTGCTCAGATGTGATTAGGTGGATCATTGTGTTCTGGTTGTGTTGAAAGGGGGACAAGGTTCAGATGGAGATCAGGACCGAGCAGCAGATCAGCGTGTGTGGACAAAGAGATGGACAGGAGCTCACGCTGCTGCTCAGGACAGACCTGGAGGCTCAGCAGCTCACCGTGCAGGATGGTGGGTACTAATGGAGAACACACAATATCAGCTTTCATGTTCTGGTGGCAATACACCCACATACAGAACATTCTGGTGTTTCAAAGAGTCCAGGACCCATCTAAATCCTGGATGGTTGGTGTCTGTGGTCCAAACAGCTCCAGTATCATCTCTGCATCAAACAGACTTTCAAAACTCTGCAGACCAGTCCACAGTTTTATTTGCATATTTTTTTATTGACAGTCAACTCTAGACCAGGGTCCCGTACCACAGAGCGTCTGTGACACTGATAATGAAAGGACTCATTTAAATCGAATCAAATCCAACTTTATTAATAAACCACCTTTCATGCATAACAGAGACAAAGTGCTTTACATAGTAAAAGTTTTTTATCTTAAAAGCACAAACAACATGCGAGTTTCCCACCTCCCCACCCCTTGGCACCAATGAACCAGGTAAAGAAACGCTAACGAAGGGGTCCATCCACATCAAGACCCACCCCACCCATGACCAAAGCGGCCATGAGAACCACCATGGTCAAGGCAGACAGGGTCCACACTACAACCATAGGGCTGCAGTGCAGGGACCCTGACTACCCACACGAGGAGAATCACCATGACAACGAGCACGCAGTCGGAGCAGGCATAGCTCCCGATGTGGAGCACCTCCATGAGGTCACTGGAATGGAAAACATAAAAAATAAAAACATTATTATTTATATTAAATCAATCTAAAAACAGTAGCAGCATATAGGACCAACATGTATAAAAATATGTTTAAAATAGTTTGTATAAACTCTGCACTCAAAAAATAAATAAAATACATCAATAATGAACAGGTAGCTGTTTGAAAATAAATAAAATAAATACACACAAAATGTAATAACTCAGTAAAAATAAAAATGGATTAGTTACAAATTAAATAAATGGAAATAAATGTTATGAGCTAATCTAAAAAGGTATTAAGTTCTTTTACAAATCAATCATCAATGATCCATGAGTGAACTCTGCTTCCAGCCAACAGAGCATCAGTTTTCCAGGTGACCGTCCGTGCGGAGACGGACTGCTGTCAGGTAGGAGGACAGTCGTTCCTGGTTTCTGCTGGAAAACTGAATCTTCTGCTGCAGTTCAAGACGCCGGATGGTTCGTAAAATAAAGAGAGTTTGAGATTAATTTGGCTTTTCATCCTGGAGTTATTGAAAACCATTCTTCTGTGTTTGATCAGATCTGAGGAGCTTCCAGAGGATGATGAAGAGAGGCGATGAAGGAGAGCAAAGTTCCACACAGAGAAACGAGACATGTTCATGGTTCCACGAGAAAGGAAGAGAAAACTCAGAGAGAGAACAAAAACGTCCCAGAACAACCACAGAGAGGTCCAAATGTTACCAGGCAAGAACCCATCAGGTCATTGGTTTTTCAGGTTTCTATCTTCAGCTCTGGGTCATGCGTGTGTGTGCGTGTGTGTGTGTGCAGTTCCATAGCTGTCTGAGCCAGCAGCAGAGTCTGCTCCAGGACTACCAGAGGACCGCCACCTACCACAGAGCCATCTTAGCCAATGAGGTCGACTTCAAAGACAAGGTGATCACTTCTGTTCATAAAGACGCCAGATTCAGCATCAGATGGTTCATCAGGGATGCTGAGCACCTCTAAACACTCTAAAAGCTCTAAACTAGGGACACCTGCTGAGAAACACAAATGAATGACAACAACAACATCAGATACTTCTAAATGGAGAGTAAAGAGAGCAGAGAGGAGCCCAGTGCATCATGGGACGTCTCCCAGCAGCCCGGGCCTGGAGCAGTAGTATGCAAGCACGTATCGCCCCTTGTCCACCACAGGAACTTTTTTTTTATCTGGGATTTAAAAAAAATCAGTTCATTTCCAGAGACATTTGCTGGGAAAAACCTTCCCTGAGTAAAGCACCTACTAGGGTTGTAGGACTTTTCAGATTACCTGGAATTTCTTGAAGGGCGGGACTATAAGCAGAAGATCTCTGATTGGTGGAGCATACTTGCAGAGTTCCACATTTCTGTATAAGCCTGTGTCCTGCTGCAAACATGATTATTTCATTTCCACAAATTTAACTGTGTTTTCAGAAGTGATCCCGGATAGTTTGAGCGTATTGACAGAGGAGGTCGTTCAGTGCGACTCACAGTCGAGTGTCTGAAATGATGGTTGATAGGCTGGCAGAACTGAATATAGGACACAGAAACAAATTCAGGAAAAGTTAACGATTAAAAGAAGCTGAAGGACCACGGTAGCTGAGCTCCAACAAGCCTAATTAGAATCGCTTTAGCAGAACTTTATGGTGTAGTGGAAATGCAAACCTCACCGATTCCCTTCTTCTTTCACCCTGGCAAATAATTTCCAAATAAAAACATATTTCTGGAAATGTCATAGAAAAACCCCCTAACATGAACAATGACAGAGCCGGCTGACAACGTAAGGCTAAAATAAGCTAACTTTATTGTCTCTCACAGGTGACAGAAATTTCTCTTTGACAGGCTCCAAATGAAAACACATAAAACCATAAAAACAATAAGTAGTAATTTCAAAGATGTCACAGTGCTGATAGCAGAAAGAAAGATTTTTTAAATTTCTTTTACCTTGATATCTGGATTTTGTAACCTGATGGTAGAAGTTGGAAGGATGGCTGCAGGGGGTGACGGCTCTCCTGGTAACTGCCTCAGTATAGAGGGTTATTCTGCGTGATTATCTGGGAGTTTGGTTCCATGTGTAGTGTTGAGTGAGCTGTACCAGGATGCCATGTTGAAGGTTATTGCGGTTTATTTGAGTAATTTGTAGATTTAAGCTTAAAAAGTGGGGACGGCTGTGAGTCCACCTCTGCACCCACAGCACAGCTCCATGGTTTATTCTCCACCTAAGAGCCACCAAGCCAGACCTACTAAAAGCTTTATCAGGAAGGAAAGTTTGAAGCCAGATCTTAAAGGCAGAGAGGGGGTCTCCTTCCTGAAACCAAACTGGAAGCTGGTTCCACAGAGAGGGTTTGATAACTGGAGGTTCTGCCTCTTGTTCTACTTTAGATCCTCTGGGAACCACCATTAAACCTGCAGTCTGAGAAAGAAGCGCAGATGGGAAAACTCTGAGATCTTTAAGATCCAATGAAGCTTTATTCACTAACAGCTTTAATTGTGAGGAGAAGGCTGTTATATTCTGTTCTGGGTTTAACAGGAAAACATCAAAGAGAAGCTAAAACTGAAGAAATATGGGTGTGTGTTTTAACATAACTAACACACTTTTTATTTTGCTCTCTTGTGTCTGCAGGTGGTTCTGGATGTGTGTTGTGGTTCGGGCATCCTGTCTTTCTTTGCAGTCCAGGCAGGAGCTTCCAGAGTGTATGCTGTTGAGTCGGGTCCGATGGCCAAGTATACACAGGTCGGTGTGTTTCAAGCCTTCATCCTCGTGTTGTTGGTTTGAACGCAGTAAAGAAAATGGCGGCTTTGTTGGAGTCTGTGACTAACCTATGAGCAGGACTTGAGTTCTCATGAAGAGTTTGGAGAATAATGTGTGTGATTTTGCCCCGGCTGAAGCCTAAAGAAAAAACCACAGCTACACACACACAGAGTACATACATCACATGCAGAGCGTGGCATTCTGGGGAGTTAATGAGTTGCAGCAACATCTGGCTCAGAGTGAAGGAGTATAGGTGGTGCAGGATGCTAGCGCGGTTCAGACTCACTCATCAGAGAATACAAATATATGTTTTGTTGAGTTTTGCATATTTGAGAAGCTCCACCAGGTGTTTTGCATGACTCGCTGACTTTGGCAGACTCCATAAGGAACAAATACTGTATATTATAGTTTATCCTAAAACTCTGATTCTGTTTTTCCAAGATTGGAGACACTTCTGGATAAGTGACAGAACAAACAGTTTTCACTGGGAGTCCAAAATCCATAAAAGCAGTGTTCAGCATGTCCACACAGCCAACACTGCCTCACACACTTTATTCATAGTCACACAGAAATATCACAGTCAGACATGTCAAATCCTAAAAAACGAACCAGAAACATTTGTATGGTCAGACAGTGTTGTTGTAGATTAGCATCTGTTGCAGCAGGGTTAGACATCCTGGGTCTTCTTGTAATAAACTAAATGCATCTTCCACAAATAAAGAAAAGACCAGGAAACTCCAAACTTAACATTTTATGCCCTTTATGCAGATTCTGGTCCAGGCAAACCATCTCTCTGATCAGATCCTGGTCTTGGACGGACCGGTGGAGCAGCTCAGCCTTCCTGACATGGTCGACGTCATCGTGTCTGAGCCTATGGGCTACCTGCTGCTCAATGAAAGACCCATGGACAGCTTCCTGTACGCCAGGAAGTGGCTCAAACCTAATGGTAGGAGCTTACAGATCTAGTTTACATTAGCTTGACCACTATTTCTGTAGTTGTTTGAAAAGTACAACCCCATTTCCAAAAACGCTGGACCACCTAAGGGCTCAAAGATTACAAGCATCGAGCTTGCTTTTGCATACAGAGACTCCTTCAGTTCTCTGAATCTTTTAATATCATACACTGTAAATGGCAGAATCTTCTAAGCCTGCTTTATATTTAGGAACGTTTTTCTGTAATTGTTCCACATATTTTAAACAGTTTATTTATCTCAGATTAGTAAACCTCTGTCCTCTGACTCTGCCTCTCTGAAATGTTCCTTTTATACCTGGTCATGCTACTGACCTGTTGCCATTCGTTGTCAGATCTTCCTCCATTTGCTTTTTGTTTGTTCCAGTTACTTTTCCAGCTTTTGTTGCTCCTGTTCCAACTTTTTCCAGACATGTTGCTGCATCAGATTCACCATATTTTCCATGAAATTATAAAATGTTTCAACAGCTGACATGTTGCTTATGTGCTATTTAAATTATCCACAGCGTCCCAACATTTTTGTAACTGGGAGTGTACATTTCCGAGCACCTTATTAAGCTACAACCCTTTTTTATTTTAGACAAGACCTAAAGTCCATCTGTGTCCTTGATGTTCAGAGATAGACTGAAAGGTTGACGCTACCTCCAACCTAAAATCAGAGATGGTCACAGAGTTGAACTGTTTTTTAAAAAGCGGGATACACAGCAGTGTGAAACCATTCACTGACAATGTGTGAAAGGTTTCTCTGAGAAACAGACTTCTATCTAATATATCTGTTCATGTTTATTCTACTCCATCCTTCCAGGCCTGATGTTTCCGTCCAGAGCAGATCTTCACCTCGCTCCCTTCAGCGACGAACAGCTCTACTTTGAACACTACGCTCAAGCCAGTTTCTGGTCTCACAGACACACACACAATATACTCAGAGATAAATCTATGCATGAGGACACAAACACACTGGCTCACATGAGTGTGTGGTCTCAGTGTTTGACGTCAGTCAGCCGTGTTTCCCGTCGGATGTAAAACGTTCAGGTTCAGTGTCGTCTTAGTTCAAATCGATTATGAGGGCCGATTGTTCCCTGCAGCGACCACTACCAGACATTTAAAATGGTTTTCAGTGTTTTGGGTTTTGGTAGGAGTTAAATTCTGGCTCTATTAATCATTTTATGTAGAAGCAGCGAAAGTGAATATTTTCAAACAGACAAACATGTTCACGGTCCATCCTGCCAAGTCACACTGGATGCACCGACTTTCCACCAGCAGGTTACGAGTCTTTTTTAAGCAAACATTAATGTTGCAGACCTGCAGCCTGTACGAGGGGTGGTTTGGTCCTTTAGACCTGCTGCCATGGAGATCGACCCTTTCTTGTTAAGATGGTTTTGTTTGAGTCCTCAGACAACAATCGCATAAGATTCCAGCAGTTTCTTGGACTCAGTAATCAGAGCAGAACCTGAGAAAAGCTTAGAAAGAAAAGCACTTTCTTGTAAGATATTAATGTTAAGTTCTCATTTAATTTAAAGTGCAGCTACAGGAAGAGATGCATTCAAGTGCCATCTGCAAAACACACATTTCAGTATAAGATACATAAAGCTGATGGACTTGCACAAAGAACTCAGCTGCAGTTTATTAAAGACATTAACTCATATTTTCCTGTTAAATTCTGCATAATTTTCTTTTATCCAGGTTAGATGGGTTTTTCTGTAGTTTTACTTCAGCTAAATTCTTGCAAACAATACATCCTCTGTTTTGGAGTTTGCTTGTGCATGCAAGGCTACCAGCATATGTGTGTGTGTTGCCATGCTCTGCGCCCTTCACTGCTTCAGGTCAGGCTCAGTTAGCCTTGAGGAATGACAGTAAACTATAAACTGATGTTTTCCATCACAGCTGCTTCAGCGGCGTGGGACCAACTTATCATTACCAATCCATCCTTAATACTTCCAGTTTTACAGAACATGTTTTCATTTTGAACCAGATTTAAACTCCAGAACTTGTTGTAGTTTGAGCGTTCAGAAATCTGCTGCAGCAGTGTTTTCTCTCCAAATAAATCCAACAGCACACTGCAAAGATAAACATTAAACAGTTTGGACTCAATGATTTCTAAATCTGTTAAATTTATATTTGATTCCCAATAGAACATAAGCAACATGTCAGATGTTGAAACAGACATTTTACCCTGTGATGGGAAATATGAGCTGATAGTAAATCGGATGGTAGCAACACATCTGGAAAAAGTTGGAACAGGAGCAACAAAAGGCTGGAAAAGTAACTGGTACAAACCAGAAACACCTAGAGGAGAACTGGCAACAGATCAGTAACACGACTACATATAAAAGGAGCATTTCAGAGAGGCAGAGTCTCTCAGATGTAAAGATAGACAGAGGTTCATTAATCTGAGACTAATTAGGTCTAAAAATTGTGGAATAATTACACAAAAATGCCACTCGATGTAAAATTGTGAAGACTTTGAAGATCCCACCAACTAGCTGCACACACCAGCACTAATGCAGCCCCGTACCATCAGAGATGCAGCTGTTCACCTGTCCACTGATAACAAGCTGGATGCTCCCTTTCCTCTTTAGTCTGCAGGACATGGCATCTATGCTTTCCAGAAACTATTTCACATTTTCCACCTTGGTTTCCACTTTGCCTCAAACCATTTTAAATGTCCTTTGATCCAGAGAAGATGGCACTGTTTTTAGATCGTAGCATCTGGCTTTTTCTTTGCATGATTTAACCTGCATTTGTGGATTTCAGGATGAACAGTGTCCACAGACAGTGATTTCTGAAAGTCTTCCTTCAGCTTTGTCCCATGCGCACAGGGATTCCTCCTGATTCTCTGAATCGTTGATGATATTATACACTGTAGATGGTGGGATCTTCAGTCTTCACAATTTTATGTTGAATAACATTTTTCTGAAATTGTTTCGCAATTGGAAGACACAGTTTGTCTCAGATTTGTGAACCTCTGCTCTTCTTTGTATCTGACAAGCTCTGCCTCTCTGAAATGCTCTTTTTTTTCCCCGGTTCAAACATATCACAGACGTGTTGCTGCCTTTAGATTTATAATGAGCTCATATGGTAAAATGATAAAATGCCTCATTTTTGGGAAATGGAGTTGTATATAGCTTCCATTTTAGCTTATCTTTAATCAAGTATAAGCTCCAAAAATCATGCAGCTTCAGGCCGTCTTTAACAATATTTAAACAAAACTGAACTTCTTCTCTACATAAATGCTACAAACAGAAATATTGTTATTTGATCACATGGTATGTGATGTGTAGACAGTCCTGGGTGCATTAACAGCTGGCAATAATATAAATGATTTCATTCGTTCAGGCAGCAGAGAAGCTTCTACAGTGTGAACCTGAGTGCCCTTCACGGTGCTGCAGTGGATGAGTTTTTCAGACAGCCCATTGTGGTAAGACGCAGAAAAACTTCCCTCATGTGTCAAACTGTACGCTGGCTGCAAGATGACTGTGTTACAAAAACTGCATCACCTCCAGGACACGTTCGATGTCCACATCCTGATGGCCAGGTCTGTCAAACACTGCATCAACTTCATGGATGTGAAAGAAGAAGATATACACAGGTTATTTCAATTTTTTTTCAAAACATCAACAACAAAATCCAAATAAACAAACAAACAAACCAATATGGATGCTTCAGTGGGGAAAAGATTAATTGTCTTGAGAAGATGCAGCAATTTTAATGTCTTAAATTTACACTTTTTACTTAAAATAAGTTTGAAATATTCTTTTCTGAGTAAATTTCAGCAAAAAACAAATAAAAAATACAATATTAAGGATAATAATTAAAATAATTTATATATTTTATACAGTGTTTAAGTGAACCTTCCAGGATCATTTATAGTCAATTATATAATACAATAATTTGTTTTCATGGAATATTTATATGTCATTTATGATCATTTTGATCTTATTCCTTTTTACTTTTTTGTTACTAAATATTGACTTATTTTGTCATAATTTAGCTTAATCAAATAATTTCTTTAAGATTCAGCTCCCTTCTGCACTCAGAAGTTGTTTCCAACTTTTGTTAGAGTAATATAATATCATGTCATCAGCAAAGAAACTGACAATCTTTGACGTATTATAGTACAGGTATAAGATGTTGTTTCTTTATGCAGCCGGCCAACTAAAAACAGACCAAAAAGAGAATTAATTATTTTAAATACATTAATTATTACTGATGCGGCCCAATTTTTAATGCAGATGTTAAGAACAATAAGTAAGAGAAGTGTGCTGTATTTCCAGAGTGGAGATCCCCTTTGTGTTCACACTGCTCCAGTCTGGTCTGGTTCATGGACTCGCCTTCTGGTTTGATGTGGCCTATCTGGGATCCAAGTAAGTTATAATCCCCATTTCCACCAAGGATATTTCCATAGGCAAAAACTGGGAAGGGTGCCAGAATATTCCATCCAAATCCTTGTGTTGGGGTCCCAATCTTACCGATCCAACCCCAAAAGGTGGAGTTTCACACATAGCAATCATTGGTCAAAATAATCATCACTTCTTGTGTGACTCAGCACTAAAAACAAAGCTGGAACACTTCCATGATTAAATATACGGTGGATTTTTTGTTGTTTAAAGCCACATGCCAAGAAAAAGAACACAAACTGCTGGATGTCCATCTTTAGTCCCACAGCTTCACTGATAACTTACCTGATCTCTCCTCTTTGTCTTCGTAGGTCGACTGTGTGGCTCTCCACAGCTCCCAGCGAGCCTCTGACCCGCTGGTCTCAGGTCAGGTGTTTGCTTCAGACGCCACTGTTTGCAAAGCTGGGACAAACTCTGTCTGGGACGGTGCTGCTGGTTGCCAACAACAGGTACCCCGGTCAGCGAGGCAAAGTGGGCAGCAATTTATTTATTTATTCAGAAATGTTGTTGCCAATAATAAATTATCTATCAATTTACTTACTAATTAAGCAACCAACCACTTATTTTAACAGTAAAGTTGTGGGTGTTTCACTGAGGAAAAAATTTGAAACTACAATTTCAACCTGCAGCTCCTTAATTTCAGTTTCTTCTCTATGCTAGCATTGTTAAATATCAGTTTTATAATGTAATGTAATCTCACGGGATAATCCCATGTATCTCCTAAGCCAGAATACAGAATAAAAGAAAAACTGTTTTTTAAATGTTTGATCAAACTGAGATCTCTCGCTGACCTCTTGGTTTTAATTCTCCCAGCAGGCAGAGACATGACATCCAAATCACTGCCACAGTCGATCAGTCAGGCTTCAGATCTGGAAACATCCTGGACCTCAAAAACCCTTTCTTCAGGTCACCTCTTCCCTCTAATACAAAGATTAAGTTTCAGTTGATTAATTTACCACAAAGTGACGTATACTTCTGTTTTTTTAATGAAACTTCAGGATGTGACAATTGTCTCCGGGTGCAGGACACCGTCCTGGTTCCACAGTTAGAGCATTGCAACACTGCAGATCTGTAGGATCAGGACCAGAGGCCTCTCTCTTCCAGAGAGCTGAGGTAAACCCTGCACACATCCTTAGATATATCTACCTCAGCTTCTGCCTTGGCGGAGAAATATCTGTTACTTGTTCAGGTTTCATCTAGAAGTAAAGGGAACAACTTCCTGAAATGAACACTAGAGGGCAGCAAACAACTCTACCACATCCACCCTCAACAACAGCAAGTTTAAATGTAGACTAGTATCATCTGTGTTTTTAAAGATATAAAAATTTTAGCACATTTTAAGTTAAACAATTGAATGAAGAACAAATAAGCCAAATATTTACCCTTACTGTTTGTATCAAGCTAACTCTGATTCACAGTTAACCTGTGGAGCCTAAATGAAGGGGCATCCTTTCTGTGTAAATGAGTTCTTAGCTTTATAAAACTTGTGGTATTCAGAAGAAATGGGGGGCTTTTAAGGATGTATTTACACTGTGTTTCCCAGACATGACTGTAGAAACCACTTGCATTTATGGGCTTGATGGTTCACTGCTCCAGCAAGTCATTATGAGGCCTCCACAGAGCCTGATGACATGAAAAGCAGCAGGAAAACATCGGAAACATGTACACTTATACATCTTATTGTGGACTGTAAACAACAATCGATATGTGGAACCAGATGTGGAACGATAGCATCTATTAGAGATTAAAATACTTATGAACATGAATAACTGCTCAGTGTGTCGATCAGGAAACTGAGGCTGAATGTTCTTTAAATTAAAATGTTATTCCCACGCAATTTTAATCTTTTAATCACACTGTTATCACAAGGGAGAGTGCAACACACCTGCAGTTTTTTTTTTGCCAGCTAACAGTGTGCCTTAGCTTTAGCCCGTCTACCTCCATTAGCTGGTTAGCTGCCATTAGCTCAGGGTTAGCTTGGTTAGCTCTTAGCTATTTGAGATTGATGATTCCTCTTGATCATCCACCCCCACCTTCACAGTCCCCCTCTCAGCTCCACCTCTTTGCCCATTTTTGGATTTTCCGAGAATAACGACACGTGTGACGCTGCCAGGATGGCAACGGTGGGAACTACCCAAGAGCTTCACTTCAGCTCTTCAGAAAGCTACGGGTGGCGTCACTGAGGCTCCGTCCATCTTTCTACAATCTATTGGTGTTCCACAGGGCTCAGTCCTCGGCCCCCTTTTGTTCTCTGTTTACATGCTTCCTCTTGGCAGCTTATTCAGACCCATAATGCAATTTATCATTTTAAATTTTATTATTATTTTTTTAATTAAACCTTCATTAAAGCTTTTTTACCAGGTTAAAAAATCCCATTGAGATCAAGATCTCTTTTTCAAGGGCGACCTGGTCGAGAGGTCAGCAGCCCTTGTCTTAAAATTTATAGATTTAAAATACAAAGGCCACAGGTTAACAACCAACACATTAGTAAATTTATACAGCTGACAGATTTTAAAGTGCAAGTAATTAAGGATTGGTAATAAATCAGTAAGTTATTACTCTGCAAATTAATAATTAAAATGAGGTCATAAACAATTTAAAACACAGACACTGTTCTCACTGTCTGAAAGGTAACAAAAGAATGAAAGGTATGAAATAAAATTACACATTTTAATTTAAGAAAAAATTACTTGTGTGCAAAGCATAATGATTACTGGTTCTTTGGAGGAAACTGGAAAGATAATTGGGAACCCTTCCAAGAAGAGCCTCATAAATGTAAATACCTATGATAACTTGAAGAGGGCCAATTAGCTTTAGTGTATAAGTCACAGAGTTGAATGATGCAAAATGTGACATTAGGTTGTGGCACTCATGTACAGAACATCTCCATATTCTACCAGTGGTCGGAAGGTACCTGAGACAAGGCACTTTTATTCTTTAAGGGAGAAGCATGATTTACTGCAGAAATAAAATCCAAACTTTACCCTCAGTTTGCAAACCAAATTATTAATGTGACCTTTGAAAGAAAGCTTGTGATCAATTAAAAAATCAAGGTACTTGTAATTAGGGAAGAACTGTATAATACAGTAATTGTATGCATTTGCCTTGCATGGTTATTATTGGCTGAATGTTTTCTTTCTGGTAGTTCCCATTTGTGAGAAAATACCATTAATTTGATTTGACCTGCCTTTAAAACCAATTTCAGGGCATGCAAGCCAGACTGTACTGTATTAAAAGCAGTCTGTTAAATCTCTAAAGTCTAACCTAAAAAAATGTTTTTGCTGATGAAATACAACTGTACAACAATCAGTACTCAGGTAAGGATGACCTCCATCAAATTAAATTAATTCAAAACAGAGTATGAGACTAATTACTGGTTAAAACTATTGAATAAAAAAATAAACAAGAGCCCGACACCCCTGTTGTTCCCCTTCATTGACTTCCTGTTAGATTTCGTATTGATTTCAAAATCTTGCTGCTCACCTTCAAATAGCCCCGAATGTTTCTTCTCGACCACTGAGACCCACAGATAGATCTGTGGGAGTTTTGGTTTGTTCCATCAGATCCCCCATCCTTTGGACCTCTTTGTGAGCTGCACTCACAAAGATAGTGCTGAAAGTTTTTTTTTGTTGTTGTTTTTTATGTTTTTTTTAAAGTTTATTTTATGTTTTTTTTATTTATTTCTCTGCTGTTTTCCTCTATAGCTAAGCACTGTATCTTTGTTTAGAAAAGTGCCATATAAATAGTTTATTAATTTTTTTTTATATATAGTTGGGCAGCCCTGGACACGGGACACAATTTATTAGATCAAGACGGTGGTTAACCTTTGCAGGGATCTGTGAATATAAACTGTATGAAGCATTTCTTATCGACAAAAATGTTTTATCTCTTTATGTTTCAGCCCTAAAGGAACCTCCAGAGATCATCTGAGTGCTGACTTCTTGTTTTAGTGTTGTTAAACATATTGCCACTGATAAGAAATGACATAATAAATATTTTAATAGTCCTTCCTTCTCTTTTTTCTAATTTGTACTGCAACAATTCCATTTCCTTTTGTGAATTAATACAATATTATGGATTTTATCCTCTTAAATTTAGTTCAGAGTTGTTAAACATAAAACCAGAGGAAAACTGAATTTACCACTAAAGATTAGCATAAACTGCAGACACATACTGACATGTTGAATTTTTAATAATAAAAAAAAAAAAAAAAAAAAAAACCTGCCAATCTCAAAGTTTGCTGGCAGGTTCAATTTATTGTCTCATGCAGCTGGGTGTTATTTCTCTTTGGCATAATTACCACACACTAATTATGTACCAAACAGAGTATGGAGAACTACTACATGAAATTGAATACTACTATGAACAGATGAGTGAAATTTTGTGAAATGTAAAATCATAATAGATAAATTCAATTATATAAAAATAAAAACAACTCCAGTTCCCAAACAGTTTGGATAGTGTGTAATTGTAAATAATGATCAAAAAAAGAACTGAATGTAATGATTTGAATATTTCAAACAAATATTTTATTCCCAAGAGAACATAAACAACATATCAAATGTTGAAAATGGGACATTTTACAACGTCGGGGGAAATATTAGCCCATCTTTTAGCTGATGGCAGCAAGGACAACAAAAGGCTGGAAAAGTAATTGGCACAAATTAAAAAATAAACAACTGGAGAACCATTACAAAACTAATTAGGTTAGTTGACCACAGATCGTTAAAATGACTGGGCATATAAGGAGCTTGTCAGAGATGCAGAGTCTCTCGTAAAGATGGACAGAGTTTCAATCATTTGAGAGAAACCGCATCTGAACGATTTGAAATAAATGTTCAATTTATTAGATTTATAAATCATTGCATTCTGTTTTAGTTTTAGTTACATTTTAAACAGCATCACAATTATGGGGGAATTTAGGTAATAAAATATACACATAATAAAATATGTTATTCCAAGTAATCATGTATGTTGAGTGAAATTCTCTTAAAAAGCCTTTTCAATACATCGATACATGCACGTAATAATCTGGCCATTTTTGGGGCAGCTGTAAAGGTTCACGTTTCTCATGAATCTGTTGATTTGCAGTCCTTCAGAGTCGCGCTTTTATTTAGGAAGGACTAACCCGGACGTGTTCTACTACTTCCGGTTATCACAAAAATAAAACAAATGTAGTCTCATACCAAAGTTTGAGCAGAGAACCTCTCTGTCACGCCGTAAATAAGGTTTCATATTTCAAAAGGAATTTGTTAACAGACATTATCTGTTGGATTAAATTCTGCTGTTCAGAATGTTGGCCACAGGAGCGGTGAGTAAAGTTCACCGTTACTGGCAGACATGAGCTAGCTAGCTAGCAGCGTGAGCTAACCTCTATGAAAGCTAATCTGAATGCAGACAGCCTGGGGTGTAATGTAGGGGTGTAATGCAAAATCACACACTTCTCTGTCTGTTAAAATACAACTCAGTTACGCAGATTCAGAGTCTGTTTCTGAGTTTGTATATATATATATATATATGTATATATATGTTTCCTGTTAAACTTCTTTAACAGCACTCCTGCTCTGCTGCTCAGTAAGTTGTTGCTGTTTTCTCTCCTGTTTCCAGACGGTTACCACGGCGCTCGTGCAGGTTGACAGAGAGAAGATCTACCAGTGGATCAACGAGCTGTCCAGCCCGGAGACCAGGGAGAACGCTCTGCTGGAGCTCAGCAAGAAGAGGGAGTCGGTACCGGACCTGGCTCCCATGCTGTGGCACTCCTGTGGAACCATCGCAGCCCTCCTGCAGGTCAGATATGGACGGGGTCTCAACCGTTTTTCTCATTATGATTACAACTTTATTGCATTTAAGATCATGTCACTTCCAGGAAATTGTCAACATCTATCCATCAATCAACCCCCCCACCCTGACAGCACACCAGTCCAACAGAGTCTGTAACGCTCTGGCTCTTCTACAGTGTGTGGCTTCCCATCCAGAGACAAGGTAACTGAACCGTTTTCTGTCTCAGGAGGAGTTTCTCACAACAAGTTGAAGTTAAAGTAAAGTTTCATGTTTACCGTACAGAGAGGAGAGGCTGCAGCTGCATCAGAATCTGCTCTCTGTCCTGTCCCATGAAACACTGAAGCAGCTGACCTTGTTCCTGACTTTTCTGCTCCACAGGTCAGCGTTCCTAACGGCACACATCCCGCTCTTCCTCTACCCATTTTTACACACAGTCAGCAAAACGCGGCCGTTTGAATACCTTCGCCTCACTAGTCTAGGAGTTATCGGTAAGACTTTCTGGTTCCAGGGAGTATCAGGCCGCTAGATGTGGGAGTTTTCCCAGCTGACCTCTGTGTGTCGACTCTTTGTAGGTGCTTTAGTGAAAACCGATGAACAAGAAGTGATCAACTTCTTGTTGACCACAGAGATAATTCCTTTGTGCCTTCGCATCATGGAGTCTGGAAGTGAACTCTCCAAAACGGTAATTTTAGTTACACATGTCTCTTCCATGGAATAGAAAAGTGGGAGAAATTTGAAGGATGTGGATTGTTTGTTTTCCAGGTTGCTACCTTCATCCTACAGAAGATTCTCCTGGATGACACGGGGCTGGCGTACATCTGCCAAACATATGAGCGTTTCTCCCACGTCGCCATGATTCTGGTGAGTCAGCTGTTTCCATTAAAGGGTCATCAGGAGGCTTTTTTCCACTCTCACTCTTTCTTCTCCCATTCCAGGGAAAAATGGTCCTTCAGCTCTCCAAAGAGCCGTCTGCACGCCTGTTGAAACATGTAGTACGATGTTATTTAAGACTGTCGGATAATTCCAGGTATGTAAACACAGACAGCAGCAACAAGTTTTCATTTTATTTGTGACAGAGGTTTCTTCTTCATCAGCCCCCATTTGTTGTGGTGAACCCCAGGGCAGTGTCAGAATATCAGAAAATGATTATATTACATGAAATCAGTAAAACAAAAAGGATATTGAATCCAGAAATGTGTATCTGCAGAGTATATTCATGCATATGAACTCAGTACTTGGTTTGAGCCCCATCTACATGAATTCCTGCCTCAGTGCAGCGTGGCATGGATGTAATCAGCCAGAGGCCCTGCTGGGGTGAAATGAAAGACCCGGATGCCTCAACTCTTCTGCTCTGCTCGGTCTCATGTGTCTCCTCCAAGCCTGTCGCAGTAAGCAAAGAGTTAATTAATTGCGCGGTAAGAAAAAATGAGCGGGATGAGTTTGCCAGACGCGATCATTTTCATGTTTTTTTTGTTTTTTTTTCTATCTTACTTCACCATAGGCTGTGTATGACAACAGGTTTAACTATGGCGTATCTCGACTGAACGCTCTTGTTTCTTATGGAGTGATCTCTCTCTCTCGTGTCCTACTTGACAGCCGTATGTTGCAGCACGAGACCGTGGTGAACCACTTAACCTGTGTGAGCCGGTATGGTGTTATTCCCGACAGAAACTGTATCCCCTGACGCGGGAGCGCTCACCCCTTCAGTAGCGTTTAAACGTCTTTGCTATTATGGATTTCAGCCAGTAAAAAAAAAAAAAAAAAAAAAAACAGCGTCCAGGTTCCTTAAACCGTTGTGTGATGGTTGTTGTTGTGTCAGCAAGATTTTACCAAGTTTCTCGTAGCGTTTAGCTCAATACTTCAATTTTTTCATAGGCAGGCTGCTGTTTAGCTTTCTGTCCCTCCATCTATTTTATCCGAGACTTAGTCGCAGGTGGGTCGATATTACTGTAGCTCTATATTTAAAATAATTCAGATCACCCACTGAACAGTAAAACAGTCAGACTACAGCCTGAGTTGTTTCCCTCCACAATCACAGCTTCCATAATCACTTAACAATATTATTATGTCACTATATCCTTCATGAGTCGATTACATGTAAGAAGTTAAGAAACAAGATGGGAAAGTATTCAGAAAACCCACAATGGTTGTCACGCTTCCTTTGGCTCAGTGGCTGATACATCTTTTACAATATACAACTTCCTTCAGAGAAATTAAAACTTAGAACCAGAAAGCTTTTGCAATTTTACAGTCTATGTCCTCTCTCTGTCGAGCTCAGTTTGTGTTACAATACAAGGTGTTTTGCACACTTGATCATATTTTATTACTTTAAATTCACTGAAGTCGGAGGCAGCCTTTTCAGTCTGCCAGAATCTGTGTTCCCTATAGCTAATATGATACCCTAAGATTAGTTGTTTTTAATTAGTAGATTACTCAGATAATTCATAATTATGACAATAAATATGAGGAAGTTTGGTCTTTATTTACAAAAGTTATACGGGGGGCACAGATTCTGGCAGCCAGTGCGCCTCGGTCTACCAGAATCTGTGTCTGGTCCTGTCTGTCCCTGCAGGCCTTCAGATCCTGTCTAAAAACTGGCTGTTTGTCCTGACTTTTAGTTCAGCTAAAGTAGCATCAGGTTTTTTTGAAAAACTAAATGAAAACACTTTATCTAGAATGGGAATTTGTAGCTTTTTTTAAATTCTGTTTTCAGGATTTTTGTTTTCATTTTTTTCTTTAACTTTATTTTATTTTCATTTTAAAATGTTATGATTTTAATTCAAATAAAAAAAAAAACTGTTTAATTTTAGTTCTGTATATTAGGTTGGGGTGTCTCCAAAGTGGTTTTCAGTTTAATTGTATTTATTAGTTTTTATGTTTCATTTACTTCTTGTTTTTAATGTGATACATAAATTTATTCCATACGAATATTTAAGACATGTAGACAAAAGTCTGGTTTAGAGTCAGCTGTTTGACAACTTAGTGTTGGTGTGTGTGTGTGTGTGTGTTATAGAGCCAGAGAAGCTCTGCGGCAGTGTCTCCCCGACCAGCTGAAAGACACCACCTTCGCTCAGGTCCTGAAGGACGACACCACCACCAAGCGCTGGCTGGCCCAGCTGGTGAAGAACCTGCAGGAGGGTCAGGTGACCGACCCCCGGGGGATTCCTCTCCCCCAGCAGTGACTCTCCCCCCACACACAGACCCTGAGGAACACCAGCGAAGAACTGCCAGACAAACAGCACAGATTCTCTGAGACTTACAGCTGCAGGTTCTGTGGTTCTGGTTTTAAAAGATCCACATCCGCTCTGCTGATGGAGGGATGATGGACGGCTGAAATAAAAAGACTGAATCAGTGCAAAAAACTCTGTCGAGACTTTTTTTTTTTTCCTCTGTTAGATCAGGATGCAGCTCTGTGAAGCTGGTCGGACCTGAAGAAGATGTTAATGTCATCTGAGACCACATGGTGGCGCCATTGTTCTGCTCTCGCTGCAGGAGGTCTCGGCAGGTAAAGATCAGGTAGAAAGACTGTACATATTAAAATGAGTTTCCCGGCTTCGGTCAGTGTTTCAGAGACAGGAAACAAAGCTGGTCTACAGCTCGATGTTCAGAGAAGACATGATGCAAAACATTACACAAAACTCAAGGATTGTGTGTTCAGTCAGAGGCTTCTTCACCTCTCATCCACATGTTGATTCTTGATGCTGTAAAATATTTTTTTATTTCTGGCACGAGAAACTAAATAAATGTTTCATTATAATTTCTACCACGAGGTAGTGAAGTTTCATCTACAGACTAAAAAGAATGGGGTTTTTTTTTGGTTGTTCGTCTTCTTTTGGGGGGGTTCATGCCTTTGTTTATATTCAGTATTTTCAAGCATCACCTGTTTTTACTTGTAATTATATGTTAATCTTTTTATTCATTCATATATTTATTTATGCATTTATTCATTAACCAATTTCCAGTAGTTTTCATTTTTGGTATTTATTTTCAAATTAATTTTATTTATTAATTTGTGTGTTCTTTCATTTATTTCTTTGTGTAATTACTAGTTGATTAATTCAGTTTCTCATTCATTCATATAACTTTTATTATTCATTTATTTCAGACCCATCCATCCGTTTTCTCACTGGTCTTCTGAGCTTTGTTTATTTAGTGTTTGGAATATTTCAGGAAGAAGCTGCTGTGTCTGAAGGAGTGATTTTCTGTGAGACTGCAGAGGTGGCTGATGGGTAGTGTAGTTTTTCCTCTCAGACGATGGTGAGGGAGCCCCTCTGCTTTGGTCTTGGCTCAGTCGGTGTAATTTGAGGCTGGAAGCTGAGCTGAGCTTGTGGATTATTGATGTTCTGAACCTGATCAGGGGGCACAGCTGACATCAACACAAAGAATATTCATATGAACGAACTAATGTGTGTGTAATTGTGTGAACTCTCAGCTCTGTGCAGCATGTCCATCATGAGTCCAGAGGGACTCTGGGACCAGTTTATCCATCAGGCGGGATTCTGACTGTGCTGTCCTCAGACCGGCTGACAAACTGACCCGATCAAAGTTTGATGAACAGGTCTTAGTAACCTGAGACGAACAGAGGACAAGCTGGGTGCGCTGGACTCTGATGGTCCTCCACTTGCCGTCCTGGGGCAGAGGTGGTCCTGGGTCAAACCTGAGATAAGCGGGCTCGGTTTAATCCTCCACCTCTGTGGTACGAAGGCAGAAGGACTGTCTGAGACGATTCCAGGATGAAGAAAAACTCCCTCATTTAAACATGTTTACTTCATGGCAGCACATAGAAAAGTGTTTACAGTAGAAATACAGAAGATGGACTGTTTGATGTCTAAACTTATTTCATGAACCTTGATGACGAAATCTGGAGATTAGATGTGTCAAAATACTCGCAAACACAGCATGTTGCATTCAGGAACATTTAGAATAATGATTTCCACACAGAAGCTTTGACGTTAAACCAAATAAACCAAATAAACCAAAAAAAATGCTGGGACAGAGTCAGACTGACTTCTGATCTCAGAACCCTTTCACAGGAGCTGGTGGTGGGAGGGGAGGAGGGGGAGGAGAATAAAGAGTCATAATGAGTCGGATCAGGTGGCATTATCGGTGTGGCATGCAGACGGACCTCAGCAGCAGCAGCAGACAGAAGCGTACGATCAGCCACCACTCAGGATGATCCTGCAACAGGTCAGATATTCATTCCCAACTTCTTCCTTCTCTTTTAACACAACTCATTTCTGTTCCTCCATGTAGCAGATCTGATTCTGCATGGATGTAATGTTTTATTCGGATAGGATGGACATATTTGTGAGACGTGTGGTTGTCGGCTTCTACATTATCTAACACAGCAGACTCTAAAGTGTTAAATTTCTGCAGTTGATTCAAACACAGTTAACTGTTATGGTGAGAAAACATGTCTGTATGGATGTAATATCACAGCATAGGAAGATGCAGAGGAGGAGTTTTAAATCTACTGTTTACCTCGACTAGTTCAGCACCTGGTCCATGTACCATGCATAGAGGCTACATTGAGTCCCTGCCTCGAACACTTTGCATGTCATTCCCCTCTCTGCCAAGCTACTGATAAAAATAAATGCTAGTAGAGCTTGGAAATTCTCTTTAAAAAAGAAAGCAAGCACTCCATAAGCACCTCCACATGGCAAACTTTTAACACTTGTTATTGTTTTCCATCTTGGTGTTAAAATCAACACTGCAAGAGTGTGTTAGGAAACACCGACAGTCGTAATACATTTAACACTTTGAAAAGTGTTCGTTTAACATTTTTTCCTTGGTTCCCATTTAAACTCTGGGTAAGTGTTAAATTTTACTCTGAGGATGTTAAATTTGAGATTTTTTTGTTGGTTTCAGATTTGCTGTGCAAGTTTATAAACGAGTCAGGGCAGAGCTGAGTTGAGGTCGTGGCTGGAGGCTTCAGGGATTTATGAAGATTAGTTGGCTGACACAACTCCGTGTGGTAACTGAACAAAAAATTTCATGACAGGACAGAACACAATGAAAATACAAAACCGAAGCAATGCTGCTTCCAGATGGGCTTTCAGAGCTGTCTGGTCACATCAGGCTGCAAGAAATGTGATGCAACAACAATTAAAAGTGTTTGTTTTAGTTAGACACTCACTGGGCACTTTTATGTACCGAGTTAGATCTGTTTTTCCTTCAGAACTGCTTTAATTCTTGGTTTTATAGATGGAAAAATGTGTTAAACACCTTCCTCCGAGATTTTGCTCCATATTGACATGACAGCATCACAGTTGCTGCAGGTTTGTCGGCTGCATCCATGATGAGAATCTCCCGTTCCACCACATCACCACCATTACTTTCAAAGTCACTTTAATTCCCTTTCTTCCTCGTTCTGATGCTCAGTTTGAACTTGAGCAAGTCGTCTTCATCATGTCTACATGACTAAATGCTGCCATCTGATTGGCTGATTAGATATTTGGATTAATGGGAAATTGAACAGGTGGACTGACAGGTTAATGTTAAATATAAGCTGATTTCATTCATTAAGTTTACTTGAGTAAAGCTAAACTAATAAAATACAGACTCTTAAAACGTAGGCTTGGAACTAAGGAACCCAACATGTCTGTCAAGTCTGCACTGAAATTTATTACAACCAGCCGAACCAGGATCAAAATCAGAGATGGACAAATAAAAGAGAATGAATAAATTTTAATATGGAGGCCTGATTCAAATTAATAATGTGTCATTTGTTTGTATAATATGTATATGTTGTTAAACATTTGTCTTTTATAAATGAAGTTGTTAAAAAAGAAAAAAAAAAGGATCAAAATCAGAGATGGATAGATAAAAGAGAGTGAATAAATTTTAATATGGAGGCCTGATTCAAATTAATAGTGTATCAAAAGCGAAATCAGTTTAAAATTTGGAATTTAAACCAGAGTCAGGATTACAATCAAAATGAGAACTGAGATCAAATTTAGTATTAGGATCATGATTGAAATCAGGGTTATAAATAAAACCAGGATGAAAATTAGAATTAGAATCCAGATCAGGATCATGGATCCGGCTGGCGGTTATAAAAGCACTGGAAAAAATAAATATAAAAACAGCCCGACCAGAACTGCCACTGTGGGGCAGGAACTCATACACTGAGCAGAGAAGAGATGCATCATGGGAGGTTCAGCAGCAGTCCAGACCTGAACCTAGACTAGTGCCAAAATACATGTAACAGTAAAGACCCATGCAGAAATTTTTTACCAATGTTTAGTGAGAGGAAGCTTTCAGCGACTTTGACTTGTTTTAAATCGGATGAAGAAATATTAAAAATTTGTTTGTTTTCTTTTCATTTTCAAAGTACAGTAAGTACCAACAATATAGGCTCATTTTACATAAAACATGTGGACCCCACATCTACAAAGCTCAAACCACTTTAAGTACAAACAGAGTTTTATATTGTCTTTATACTAAGTAAGTAATGGAGAAAGTAAAATTATTAATAACACCCTAATAAAACAGAAAAAAACAACCAAAGAAGAAAAAACAGAAATCTCTCCTTCCACTCGTTCGTTCACTCAGGTTCTTTTAAGTAAGTTTTTTTTATAATTATTGCCATCTACCTCAAGCCTTCAGAGAATGGCTAACAACATTAGAATAATGTTTGTCAGATATGATGGCAAAAGGTCCCTGGACTCATTAAACTACAGAAGCCTATCATCTCGAGTGTGTCTTTTCTTTTCTAAATGAAGTTTATCAGTCACCTCTTCCAACCACATCCTAGATGTAGGGACAGCTCTGGTTTTCCACATCTCAGACTTTTTTAAAGGCTACAATGAAGAGTAGGACGGAAAGCCCTCCATGTTGTTTCCATCTTAAGCACATGGATAAAATTGTTGTCACCCTTCTGTTAATGAAAGAAAAACTCACAATGGTCCCAGAAATAACTTGAATCTGACAAAAGTAATAATACATAAAAATTCTATGAAATTTTTGTCCAGGCCTGTTTCATGAGTTTATTTTTTTTAATAATTCTGTTGAAGCATGGTTGAAAAGCAACGTCTGACTTTCACTGGTTAAATTTCATAGAATTTTTATTTATTATTACTTTAGTCAGATTCAAGTTATTTCTGTGGACATTGTGAGTTTTTCTTTCATTAACCGAAGGGTACCAACCATTTTATTCACATGTGTATCTTTTTATTTCTGTTTACCAGCTGTTGTTCTGTTCTACAGATATCACTGTAAGAAGACAGCTAATGGCTTCCACAGGAAGTGGCCTCCGTAAGTTTTACCTCCTGTGCTGGATCAACTTTACTCAGACATAAAACTGAACTGGTTCTGTCAGGATTGGAGGAGGAAGAATGAGTGTTTCTTTCCTTTCAGGTATTCAGGGGGACGATAACCTCCAGTCCATGCTGGTGGGGTCAGTGATGAGGAAGATCAAGTCCAGAACCTGGAAGAAGCAGCGATACTTTAAGCTCCAGGACGACTGCATGACCATCTGGTACAAATCCAAGAAGGCTGGGAAGGCACATTCCACATGTAAGAACACAGTCAGAGCCCAGTAAGAACAGAGCTGTTTCCTGACCAGAACTCTCACATACATGTTGTTTTCTGTGTCCAGTTTCTGTGAGTGACGTGGAGGCGGTACGAGAAGGTCACCAGAGCGAGGTTCTGCTCAGCATCGCTGATGAGTTCCCGCCTGACAGATGCTTGACGGTGGTATTCCGCGGCCGCAGGGCAAACCTGGACCTGGTGGCCGAGTCTGCGGAGGAGGCCCAGTCCTGGATCAGAGGCATGAGGAAGCTGATTGAGAATCTGGATAACATGGGAGAGAGAGAGAAATTGGACCAGTATCCTTTTTTCTCAGTTTGTGTTCATATTTCCTCGCCAATTTATAGCAATAGTCAGTGGTGATGTGAATAATTTCACATAATATGTTCATATAGTATATAATTTAATTATAGTAAAATTGTTTATAGTAAATAAGGTATTATTTATTATAGTAATAGGAGTCTGCATGTTCTCCCTGTGTAAAAGTAGGTTCTCTCGCTGCTGTCACCCTAACCCTACCACAAAGTCTCAGCAGCATCGCCCTTTATGGACGCAACACCAAGCTGCAGCTTCCATTGAGCAGTCTAGTGGAGGAGTTCAAGATGACTACAGCCAGAGAAGTCCTATTCTATCGAGACTCAACTGATATTATGGTCTCGTCGGCTGAGGTCAGAATGGGTAGGAAATGGTATGCCCAGGAACCAGCCAAACTGATGGCATCCTGTCTGAAACAGTATCAACCGGGTGGGCTGGGCATGGCCACACCCTTACACCTTTCTACAGAACAGCCAGGGGAAAGCAGAGGCGAAAGCTAACCTAGGCTGAGGGGTGGGCAGGTGGGAGTGAGAGAAACTCATTTCAGCAGGATGGTGGGCATGAGCATGCAGGGGGCCTGGACCAAGAGGGAGTATACAGCTGGCTGGAAAATGACGTAGGTAGAATTGTGGAAATTGGAACTGCTTATGACTAGGGCCTTTAGCTCTTCCAGAAGAAGAGATGTATGAAGCACATCTTGAGCTGCTGTTCTAAGGCCTTGGGAGAGGGATGGTATCGGTTGCGCCATGACCAAGTCCTACAGACCTTAGCAGTACTATGTGTATCAGGATCAGCTACAGCAAGTCACAACGTTGAGGGAGGACTTTACTCAACAGCAAAAGGCTAGCAGTTCCTGGTTGACTTAGGAAAAGAGTTGAAGTTCCCAGGAACATTACACCCACCGAGTTCAAGCGTGACATGGTCCTGATGTCTGATGTGACCAAGTAAGTGGTGCTACTGGAACTTACTGTCCCCTGAGTAGACAGAATGGAAGAGTTGCAAGAGAGAAAGAGAGCGAAATATGCAACTTCGGTAGCAGATGTCAGAAAAAGGGGATTATGGCCTGTTGTGAGCCTATTAAAGTAAAGGGGCTATGCAGTGCAGTCATTGCAACAGATCCTGCGACTCTTCAGAATCTGTGGGAGGCAGAAATGACAAGTTACCAAAAAAACTTCTTGAAAAGACTTCACAGTGGCTCTGGATTGAGAGGGGGGACGGGTAGCACACTTAGCTGCCTGGACACAGGTTGAGGATTGATCACCGCAAGCCAAGTCTTCCCTAGCCAGCCCAGAAACATAGTCCCTCCATCCAAACCAAGCTCTTGCACTGGCTGCACAGGGACCAGACAGCTCATATAAAGGGTCCACTACTCCATACTTCCAGAGCACCCCCCACAGGATAAGATGCCCCAAGGGACACGCTCAAACACCTTTTCCAAGTCCACAAAGTACAGGTAGACTGGTTAGGCAAACTCCCATGCTTCCTCCAGGGCCCTGTAGTGAGTGTAGAGCTGGTCCAAAGTTCCACACTGCTCCTCTTCAATGTAGGGTTCAGATATCCTATAGAACCTCCTCTCCAGGACCCCTGAAGAGGCTGGACCTTACCAGAGAGGGTGAAAAGTGTCACCTTCCTGTAGTTGGAGCACGCCCCCTGCTTGAAGAGGGGGACCACCAGCCCAGTTTGCCAATCATGAGGCACTGTCCTTGATGTCCACGTGATGCTGCAGAAGCATGTCAACCAAGACAGCCCCAAAGCATTCAAGACCTTGAGGAACTCCAGGTGGACCTTGTCCACCCCAAAGCCTTGCTACAAAGGAGCTTTTTTACCACCTCAGTACCAGAGATAGGGGAGCTCATCCTGAGTCCTTGCTTCCTCATCGAAGACATGTCAGTAGGTTTGAAGAGGTCTTTAAAATATTCCTTCCACTGTTAATTTAAGTATTATTCTTTATTATTAGATGTGTTTATTGTTGAATTTACGCATTTCACGTTGGACCTTACAATCATCAGAAGCACCTATAAAAAGACAGACAAGCTGTGAAAAAAATCATTAATCACAACAACAGACACATCAGCTACACAAAATAAATCCATGAACATTACTGTAGTTGTTGGTGATTAAATCCAAAACCCACAGGAAGACAAAGTGGCTGTCTCAGCATGCAGGTTATCAGGTTAACAAAATATCATGAATGAATAGTGATCAGTGATCATACAAATGACCTTTCAGCCACACCTCTGGTTGGCTGCCTCAACAATGAAGGTGCAGAACAAAGTTCACTCAAACTGAATGTCGCTCGCTTCAACCAGGACATGATTAAAGCTCTGCCGGAGATGGGAGTTGAAGCTCTCGCTGACAGAGGACTCTGCCAGGAATTCTCAGTAAAACCCTCACACGTTTAGGTCTGCCAGGCCTGACTGGTATCCTCCTCCACCATCTGAGCCAACATACCACCAGGCAATGATCACTTGATAGCTCTGCCCCGCTCTTCACCCGAGTGTTCAAGACATATAACTAAAAGTTCAACGATATGACTACAAAGTCGTTCATAGAGTGTCCCGGTGCCAGGTGCACATGTGGACAATCTTACAAACATGATGTTTGTCACAGACAATACATGACAAGCACAGAAGTCCAATAGCTGAAGACCACTCAGGTTCAGAACAGGGATGCCATTCCTCCCAGTTATGACCCTCCAGGTCTCACTGTCATTGCCCACGTCAAGTCCCCCAGCAAAACGAGGAAGTACCTCTCCAGTACACCGTATAAGGACTCCAAAACGAGTGGGTACTCTGAACTGCTGTTTAGTATGTTTGCACAAACAACAGTCAGGACTCGTTCCCCCCCATGTAGGTGGAGGAAGGCTACCCTCTCGTCCACAGGAGTAAACCCCCACGTACAGGCACCTAGCCGGGGGGCAATTAGTATGCCCATGCTGGCTCTGTGCCTCTCACTGGGAGCATCTCTAGACTGGAAGAGAGACTGGTTCCAGAGCCCAAGCTGTACAAAGAGGTGAGTCCAACTATATCTAGTTGGAACTGCCCAACCTAACGCACCAGCTCAGGCTCCTTTCCCATCAGAGAGGGGACGTTCCACATCCCTAGGGATAGGTTCTGCCCCTGCCAGGGTTCCCGCCTCTGGTATCTGCCTGACCATCATGGACCCTCCCATTGGTAGTGGGTCCATATACGTACATATAAATATATATGAAATTGAAATGAGAAATTATCATTCAAAAAAATAAAATAATTATTAAAAAATATAAATAAATATCATTTAAAAACAAAAACCGGGCCTATTACCACATCATAATTCTACTTCATGCAGGAAAGTTTCTTTAAGCTCTGCTCCAGATGGATCAGCGACTGGTTCAAGAAGGCAGACAAGAACAATGATGGCAGGATGAACTTCAAGGAAGTTCAGGACCTGCTGAGGATGATGAACGTGGACATGAATGAGCACCATGCTCATCGTCTCTTTACAGTAAGACCATTTAACAAAATAGAAAAAAAATTATTTCAAGTAAACATCAACACAAACCACAACGTGACCTTTTTCTTCATGTTCTGTTCTAGATGGCAGATAAATCACAGACTGGGGCTCTGGAAGATGATGAGTTTGTGCTCTTCTACAAGATGCTGACCCAACGGGAAGATGTCTTGAAAGTTTTTCAGGAGTATTCAGCTGATGGTCAGAAGTTTTCCCAAAGTGACCTGGAGGAGTTTCTGAGGGAGGAGCAGCTTGAAGGAGGTGACATCCAACAGTACGCCAAGCAGCTCATCGAGCGCTATGAGCCCTCAGAAACAGGTACCAGCTTCTGGTTCTGGTCTGGATAGTGTACCATTAAAGGCTGGACTCCAGTTCTGTGTTAGAAGGTTCTGAATCCATTCTGCTGCATTTCCAGCCAAGCAGCTGAATGCCATGACATTTGATGGGTTCTTGATGTACCTTGGATCAGCTGAGGGCTCCATCTTCAACCCACAGCAGAGGAGCATCTTCCAGGACATGAGCCGGCCCCTGTGCCATTACTTCATCTCCTCCTCCCACAACACATACCTGATGGAGGACCAGCTGCGAGGACAGAGCAGTGTGGAGGGATACATCAGGTAGACCACCGGCTTCAGTTCACACATTAAGTTGAACATCCTCTAAAACATGGAGGGAGATGGGAAGATACTGTATTAGGGAGAAATTTATTTTTTGAACAACACTTTTCATATTGGTAGTGAACCACTGTGTTGTTTGTTGAACAAAAACTAAAAGTCAGAATCATTCAACACAGCTGACAATCTTCCCAGCAGTGGATGTCTTAGCAAGTTCAGCCAAAGGTCAGACCTTGTAATGTTCAGAGTAACTGTAAAAAACACAAGAACTATATCTCAGACTCTCCAGGCCTCCATTAGCCTGTTAAATGTTAAAGTTCATGATAGTCCAGTTAGAACAAGGATGACCTGAATGGAAAGGCTGCATGAGAAAGCTTCTTTTCTCCAAAAACAACATGGCAGCACAACTTAGGTTTGCAAAGTAGATGTTTGATGCACAAACAACTAATATCAACTAAAAAGCATGGAGGTGGAGGTATGAATATCTGGGCTTGTTCTGCAGACACAGGACTTGGACACCTTGCAGTCATGGAGCGGACTATGAACTCATCTGGATGCCTAAGTATTCTAGAGTTAAATGTGAGTCCATCTGTCTGACAGCTAAAGCTAGGCTGACACCGGATCATTCTGCAGGACGATGATCCCAAACACAGAGCAGCTTCAAAGCACAGTGACTAAAAAAATAAAGCATCAAGGTGTTGACATGATTCAAAGTCCAGACCTCAGCCTATCAGAACTGTTATGATGGGACCTTCAGAGAGCTGTGCAGAACCTCTGAAAGAATGGACCAAATTTCGTCGCCATGTGAGAGGCTGATGACGTTACATAGAAAACCATTACTTTAGTTAACTGCTGCTGTGGGATTGATGCAGTTTTTCACACACTGATTCCAACTTTTAGTTTCTGTTCAATATAATCTGTTCACCTAAAGGTTTATATCTGCCATGCTTCAGTAAGTAATGAGGTTTCCTGTGACCTTGCACCATATTTAGCCTCCACCATTCATGCTCTCCGACCAAAACGACTTTTAGATTTTAGATAGATTTTAAGTGATTAATTCTGTTTCATCAGTCTAATATTGGGATTAACAACTAGATTAACTGAGTGTACAGAGTATTCTACCTTCCTGTGACCCTGAATGAAACAAACAGTGCGTGAAAGATGATTTAATCTTCGCTGCTTAGGGCTTTGAGTCGCGGCTGCCGATGTGTGGAAGTGGACTGTTGGGACGGTGCCAATGGAGAACCCATCGTCTATCATGGACACACCTTCACCTCCAAGATATTCTTCAAAGATGTGGTGACTGCTATGGGAAGCTACGCCTTTAAGGTAGCGTCACTCGTCAGCTTCCTCTGGTTGGTTGATTGGATTGGATCTTTTTTTGGGACACACCTTGTTTGTTTTTTTTTTTGTTTGTTTTTTTTTGTATGAATCGTTTTCCTCCATTTAGTGTTAGTGTCTCCATCAAATAATTTTCCTCACTCATTTGAACGCCATTATTTGATACCATTATTAATCTTTCCCCTTTATATAATCAACTGAAAGACTACCAAGGTCCAAAACAAAGACAGTTAAAAGCAAACCTATAACCCCAGATTTTTACATTTTTCCAGATCATTATTTATGTCTTTCCTAAAAGGTTTTTATCTTTGGACACTTCAAAAATACATGACTATTCCACATGTTCTCCATCATGGATGGCTCGGGTTGAAGCATTTAATCTTAATTGTTTTTTCAGTTTTTCCAAGACATGTCCCTGGTACTGGTACGAATCATAAACACATTGCAACATGTCATTACCATGACTGGGTATAAATGGAGCTTCAGAGAGGCAGAGTCTCTTAAATTAGCTGAGGTTCACCACCTCAGCTGATCACCATGATTTTTAGACAAACTGGGTCTAGCAACTGCAGAACAATTTCACAAAAATTTATCTTAACGTAAAATTGCAAAGGCTTTGACGATCCCACCATCTACAGTGAATCAGGAGGAAATCAGGAACAATTCTCTACTGGAAATCACTGCATGTCCACAGGTGTATAAAATGGAGCCCCTAGCCATCCAGACTGCTTCTGAAAACATTTGTGAAAGATTGGGCCACTATCAGAAGCTCAGTGAATTCAAGCATGGCACTGTGATAAGATGCCACCTGTGCTATAAGTTCATTCGTTACTAAATATTCCTCAGTCAACTGTTAATGGAATTATAATAAAGTGGAAGCAAAGTCAGGCAGGAAGTGGTAGGCCAGGTAAAACAATATAACAGAACCACTGACTTTCTGCAATGTGATTCTGCTTTGGGTGGACTTCAGATTAGCTCAATGCGCAGAGAGCTAGATGGAATGGGTTTCCATGGTGTAAAGCAGCCACCACTAGACTCTAGAGCAGGGCTACTCAATTCGGTCCTACGAGGGCCGCAATCCAGCAGGTTTTCTATGTATCCCTGCACCAACACACCTGAGTCAGGTGGCTCTAACAGCCAATCAGATTGCGGCCCTCGTAGGACCGAATTGAGTAGCCCTGCTGTAGAGCAGTGGGGAGGATTTTTTTGTCTGGCTATCCAGTGGACGGGTCTACATCTGGCGATTGCCAGGAGAACAGTAATTGTATGACTTGTGCTAAGTTTAAAGTTTGGTAGAGGGGGAATTATGATTTTCAAAGCATGGGCTTGACCCCTTAAGTCCCATTTCCACCAAGGGGTCGGGCTATGATCCCACCACTACCCATCCAATTCAAGCTTGGATGGGCTGTGGTGTGGGGATCAAACCTTCAATGACCCACTGTGTCTGCCAGAACCTGGGTTAAAATGGTGGGAACAAGCAGTTCTCATAACAGAGTCAGGGTTTGAACTCTGTCACCACTGACGCATACAAAATATAAACAAACATGATTTGTAAAGTGTCACAGGTTCAAGATTCCTTTAAACAACCATTTCCTTTGATGTGGACAGTGGTAGCTTTGAAATACATCCAAACAAACAAACATGCATCAAATTTGACCCGAAACAGTTTCAGTGTGCAAAGATTTGTAGAACCTAAAGTGTCAATTTTTAAAACTATTTTTGAGTCTTTTTTCTAAGGAAAAGTCCTGAAATTTATAGCTGAACGAATGTTGTTTAGAGCAATTTTACTGCTGTTACATGTCAAAGTACATCAGATTTTACCCTAACATTATGTAAGGGTTAAACAGTTTTCTTCTTATTATCGAGGCGTACAGGAAGTGATGAAAAAAGTCCAACCCGTCCCGTACCGACATGGACACCTTGGTGGAAGGAGAGGAATTCTTTATGCTTCAGCTTGGAAAATTTTAAACTCCCAGCTTTGTGGGAACAGCTTTTCCTCCTTCATAAAGATATGAATGAGTGAGTTTGAGTTGTAGGAACTTGATCGACCTCCATAGAGACTTGAATTAACCTGAATTAAAGCTTTTGGGATGAATTAGAGTGAAGACTGAGACTCAGACCTTATCATTCTACATCAGATCCAGATCCCAGTGGTAAGTAGGTGTGCACAGCCTTGGACTGCTTTTCACTGCCATCTTGTATGTTCATGAGACAAATAAACAACTTGAAACAGATCCTTGACTTTACAACTGTCAACCTTGTGGAAAGACTTCCCAGAAAAGCTGAAGCTGTTACAGCTGCAAAGGGAGGACCAAATAAAGGGTGTTATCATGTTACTAAACAGTTCTTTCTTTCAGAGGTGACATTTTAGAACAATATTCTAAACTTTCTGGGAAAGATGATCCCCGTGGAATGAATGTGGCTTTTGCTGCATTGTATTTCTTTAAGCCTTCATTGTTCTTTATTAGCAGATCACTCAGCATCGCGTGCAGTGAAATCCACAATGAAGCTGTGATAGTCCAGATTCATGTGCCGTGTAGGGATCTTCTGACTTCCTGACCTCTTGTCTGTCCATCTGCAGCTCCTTCAGCAATGCTTACATTAGTTTTCTTGCATAATAACCCTCTCCAGTGTGGAATGACCTGCCTCCACTCTTCTTCCTCCAGGTATCTGAATATCCGGTCATCTTGTCCATTGAGAACCACTGCAGTGTGGCGCAGCAGCGAGTCATGGCCCAACACCTCAACCACATCCTGGGCGACAAGCTGCTGAAAAGCACCTTGGATGGCAGGGTTCCCGTCGGGCTGCCGTCTCCTGAGGTGAGCAGGTGTTCATCACGTCAGTTCCTTCCACCGCACACAAAGGATGATGTGATTTGACCTCTCTGTCAGGATCTAAAGGGGAAGATTCTCCTGAAGGCCAAGAAAATGGGTGGTCTGGAAGAGAGCTTTGGGGGGGTGGTGGAGGACTCTCTGACTGGAGATGTCAGCGATGAAGATGACGTGGCAGAAATAGATGAAGATAACCTTCATCGCGAGAGCGTGCGTCGCAGGATGAAGGTGAGTCTGCTCAGTCTGATGATCTGGATCCTGTCTCAGTCCTCGTTAAGCTGATAATGATGATGATGATGATGAATCAGGAAGTGGGCATCATCAAAATGAAAGCCACTCTTTTTGATTAAAGGCATCACATTAATTATGTGTTGGAAATTAGGAACATCCTGTCTCAGAGTGAGGCAGAAAAACAAGACGCTGAAATTGTGGAGCGAAGCAGACAGGTCAGATATTCCATGATTATCCCAGACCGGTTTGTTGTAGTGGGAGGTTTCTTGCTTCATCATTCACTGCAAGAAATAGCACCAACAACACCATCTCCACAAAAGCAAGGTCACAGGATTCGTACGTAGTTCTACCCCAAGTATTTTTCTCATATTGACCAAAACTTCTTTTTAATATATTTGCATATTAGAACAGGATCAGATACGATGAATCTAAGACAAAGACACAAAGTGGAAAGTTGTTTGTTTTTTCCTTTTAGACCACGAGATCTGCAAGTAGCTAGATTTTAATCTGTAACAATCTAAGTTAGTAGAAACAGTGAGAAGCATTATAATTAAGGCTGTCAAATGATAAAAATTTTAATCACAGCTTTCAAATGAATTAACCATGATTAATCCCAGCTTTAAAATTACTCACAAACTTCAAAATAATTTATCACCATTCGCGACTACGCCTGACATTTACCCGTTTTTACTGGATTGTATCAACAGAAAGAACTGTGCTACAAATATTTACTGGTGAATTACTTTTTAATGGCTTAATTTTTTTCTCATACAAAACCACTTACTTTTGTTTAATATTTCAACAAAACTCTTTTATTGCACAACTGAACAAAAAGCAGCAAACTTCACAAAACAGAACGAGAACCAAACTCAAGAAAGCAGCGTTAATGTCCTCGGTGCAGGATGGCATTCAGAAAAATAAGATGCCGCATCTTGGATGGCTGATCCGGTTTCTCCTCTCTGTGAGTAGAGTTTGATGACACACTCAATCACTCACGTACTCTCCTCATGGCCGTCTACCCCCCTCTGTTTTCACTTAATGGTATGATCCTATATCCTCACATGTGATTGGCCGCCTGTCCATGTGGGCCAATCCAAACAAAGCAGTAGCGTTGGCAGAGCTGGGGCTGAGCACTAAGAGCTAAGCAATCAGCAAAAGGAAAATAATTAACGCTGTTAACCCATTATTTTTTACAGCCCCAATTACAATTCATCAGCTAATTTGGAAAAATATGTTGGTGTGTGACATTTATGGCAAAAACAAACAAAATGGGAAGCTTGTAAATGGGAAACACACAGGTTGACCGATGGGTATGCAAAACATCAATAAAACTGAAAACACAAAATGTGGGACAAAAGAGGTGAAAAAGAAATGAGAGAAACAGGATTTGGTGTTTGTGAGCTAACTGATAGAAAGCGGCTGCAGGAAATGGTCGAACGTAAACCATCGCTCACAGCTACATAGAAGAAAACAGCTTAAAGTGGGATGAATATAGGATATGATCATATAAAACCTGTGAATGATTAAATGAAAGAGATATTTGGTGATGGATTATTCTGTTCTGGTCAAGGAGATGATGCTTGAACTTTACTTAAAATGAACAACATCAATAATAATAATAATAAGAAGAAGAAGATTAATTTTCTATTAATCCAAATTTAGAGATTCTCTCTCCGCTTTACCTGCATCACAACAAAGTCGTCTCAAGTTACTTTAAAGGCATTTTGAGTTCAAGCCAATTCATTTTGATACAATAAAAACAAATCCACATTTGTCCAATTTACATTCAAGTTTATAAAGCCAATTAATAAAAGAAAAAAACAAAGCCTTGCTTTCGGTTTAGTTCTATTCAGACAAGTATCTCAAGAAAGCAGCACGTTTCCACCATTATTCATATGAGGTTGGAGATTCAAATTTTATTTAAAAACTTAAGATAAATAGGTTTATAATTCTAAAAGCTTCTAAAATTTATTAGCTTTTTACAATTATTTTTCATTTAATTCAAAAAAAGAATGTTTCTATTTAAAAAAAAATCTAGTCTTTCTTTCTTTGAGCTTTTTGACAGGCGCAGTAAATGTTCAGGTCTTAGTCTGAATGATATAATATTCAGATTAACTAATATTTCTTTGATGATGTAAATTACACGACGAGTTCATGATTATTTTTTGTTCTTGATCTGAAATTGACCAAAAAGTACAATATTCTAATAAACAAAACTATATACAATACTTTTCAATCATATCTATTATTTCTTTATTCAAATCATTTTTTTAAGATTTTATTATTCACTGCACCAGAAATTTGCAACAAATTCACTTTTCACTTGTCATTTGGAAATTCTCTGACAAATTTTTGGGCTGCTGTGTACATGTGAATATGGGCCTTCTGATTCTTCGCAGCACATATGTGCATATCTTCTTCTCATACACACATAAAAGCAATACAGCATTAAACAGATTATATTCAAAGGAAAAATAAATAAAATGAAAAAAAATACAAAACATGATGATGAAAGGGGATTTTTAGGGATTTTCTGAGCTTGGTCTTATATTTAAAGAGAAACTTGATTCTGTTAGATTTTTTGTCGTTCCACAGATAGACAAATGAGAATTTAGCAAAAGAGGTTCAACAGAAAGGAATGCATAAATCATTCTTACATCCTTTAAAATGTGTATGACAAGAGTTAGACTCGAAGTAACGTTAAAAAGAAATAGGTAGAGATGTTGGGAGACAAACTGTTTTCCTCATAAATTGTGAGTATTTGCAATTGTTCAAATAATGGTTTAAATGAGGCTAAATAAGAAGAATCAGCGGCTATTCTCACAAAGGATTTCTGAAATCTGTAGGTTGCTTGTAAATAACAAGGATAAGTGCTGGCCCAAGTTATATTATAGTAAGAAATGTAAGGGTAAATTACACTAATATGAAGTTTAGAGTGTGCGCTCTTTCAAATACTGTTTAACCCTTTTTATAATGCTCAACAATTTTTAAATCTTTTTTCAAACAAATTCAAAATTGTTCTTAAAGCACAGCTTCTCAGCAGTGTAGACAGCTAAGAACTTTCATGATGAAACTTGTGTGTTGTTATTGATCTAAATTTTAACTCATTGTAATTCTTGTTCTTATTTCTTTAAATAATAAAGTTAGATTTCTTAGCGTTGAGTGATAAGCTATTAAATTTAACCAGTGGGGAAAAGGAATGAGTCCAGCATTTACTTTGGCAAAAAGAGAATCAAACTTCTTGTCATAGACAAAGAAGGATGTGTCATCAGTGAAGACTATAGGTGACAATATACTTAAAGCATTAGCAAGATCCATCCATCTATGTTCCATACTGCTTAGTCCAACTTAGGAAGGATTGAGTTTTTCCCAGGAATTAGCAGGTGAGAGGCAGGGTACACCCTGGACAGGTCGTCAGTCCATCGAGGCATTAGCAAGATCATTAACATATATTAAAAACCACAAGGTTCCTAAAATGGACCCCTGTGGAACACCACTTTTTAGTACAGCCAGCTGTGATCACTTGAAAATAAGAAATTGCTCTCTTCTGTTTAAGTAATTAGCAATCCATTGTAAAACCTGTTTTTTGAAACCACAACATACCAGTTTTTAGGGCTGTCAAATGATTAAAAATTTTAATCCGATTAATTAGAGCTTTCAAATGAATTAATCATGATTAATCACTATGCCTGAAATTTGCCAGTTTTTACTGTATTGTATCAACAGAACGAGCCAATGCAAGAAATACCTTTAAGTAAACGTCAGATGTCCAAGGGTCAGTAAATGCAGCATGGAATATACTTCTACTTGTTCTACTTCTGCCGTGTTCTTGATCATAATTCAGAATTCATATATCATCTCACCAACCATCTCCATGGTGATCATTTCTGTCATAAAACCAGGACGACTAAAGTTAAAGAGCAACATTGATGAAGAAAAATTGATAATATGGATGACCTGTCTAAAAACAGGTTTCTCCTTCTATCATGGAAGTGTGAGCGTTTGTGCAGCAGTGATAAAAGTCCTACTGCAGTATCACCCAAAGTAAACACCTCCTGATAAAATATGTCTTTGGCTGTTTGTTTTACAAGTTTTTCTCCACTTTTTTACATGAGATGATCACTGTAGTTGTAATATTCAGTTGAATATTTCATAAAATCTAGATTTAAAAAGGTCTCATGTGTGCCCCCCTTTTCCTGGTCATTGGCCCCCATCAGAACTTTTCTAGACCCGCCCCTGCAAAGCTGAATTATAAACCCTGTCTACCACCAGTCAGCAGTTAAACACAATACTTTGGAGTAAATATGTGACGGTGTGAACTTTGAACCGCTAGTTTTCCCTTCTCAGCTGAACGATTAACGCAACAAAAGAGAAAAGCCGATCAGCTGATCACGGACAGCGATCATGATTCATGGAAAAACCTGAGAGGAGAGTTAGGAAGCAGCTGTTGCACAAACGCTGAGACAACCAGAGAGCCACTATAGCCGACATGTTGGTGCAAAATACAGGAAAAGTGCCGGTGTGGAACCCTGTCACCGGAAAAGAGCTACTTTTAAAATACTGGGGGCGACATCCAAGTGCTGCTTCCATAATGTTGTGTTTATTCTCAAATCCATCCATAGAGCCAGTCAGCTCATCTTTTCCATGTCACCTCTCCACGTACCGCCGTCATAACAGAAATGATGCATGTTTGTGGCTTGTCATGCCAGTACTTAAAAATTTAAACAAAGTTAATTACATAAATGAGTTACACATTATTTTTGACAGCCCTAATTTTCTTATAACAAAATTTCACGATTCACCAAATCCAAAGCCTGAGTAGATCTGTCGTTACGAGTTGACACAAAGAATTAGGGTCTTTACAAACAGCAAATGATCACATTTCAGGTCTCTATGAATATACAGTTGGTTGTTGTGTAGGTTGTTTCAGGTTTTAATTATCTCAACTACTCTGTTAAAGTTGAGGTTATGCAACACATGATGGCCCTTCGCCTTTAACTACCGTTTCCCACCAACGTTTACGTTCTTATGCGAGTGTTGCCAGAGCTGGATTTTGCTTTTGTTGGTTTTGGGATCGAGTAGAAAAGAACGGCATAAAGCTTCGTCAGCCTTCATGAAAAATGGAGAAGGCTGAAAGATTGGGAGCAGACTGGGTGTTAGATAAGCAATCACCTTTATCGGAGATCAGAGAAAAAGAAAGTCAAAGACAGTAAAGCGTCATCACTTCAACATTGATTCTACTTGAGAAACGGCCTGTTTGACTTACTGAAGAGTTGGTTTAATGTGAAGTGGATGCAGCACTTATATGATTATGTAATAGCTAAACTAGGCTGTCAAGGTGAAGGTTGTCTTTCCTCTTAAAGAGGACACCTGATACTTTGACTGCATCCCTAATTATCTGTGTGAGCGTCAAGTCTCTAAACAGGGCTGGAATTAAAACATTAAGCACATTAATCACAGCAAACTATGAAGGTGTATTTGATTCTCTTGGAAAAAAAAGCTCAGTTTTTATGAATTATATTTTGTTAAAAAGTTAATCGTTTTTCTGATTTTTTTTAACAGTTTTTTATTTTTCTGAATAAAGCAGTAAATTTTACATTTACTTCTCCATTTTTAGAGAATTAATGAAATAATTATTTTACCCAAAATATTTTTCTTGGTCTGACTTAATAAGATTTTTTTAATCTTCAGTTGTTTTCATTTAAATTATTTTACAATCATAATTTTAAGATTAATTTTTTAAAAAAGAAATTTTCCTCAGTTTTTCTGAATTCATTAGATGATTAAAACAAAAACAATTCCTTTGTTTTTCTGCATTAATTGATTAAATAACTTTACAAAAGAAAAGAAAATTCAATTTGTTTCTGAATTAATGATTTTTTTTTCTCCCCAGAAATATTCTTTTCTCTCATTCTGAGTTAATTATATAAGTTTATAAAAAATAAAAACTCTCACCCATTCTCTCACAATAAAACAAAAATGATTAGCACAATAAATGGTGTATTATGTTTAAATAGAAATTAAATGATAAACCAAATGAATGCAATTTAGTATAACATTCATAACATAACATTCACAAAAAATTAAATTGATATTATAATAATTTTATTATAATATTAAAATAAAAATATTTTTCTAATAATACAGCTGCTGCCACAAAAAGAAAAAACAATAAAAATAAAAGAAAAAAAACTGTAAAATTCCACAATAAACACACAGTTTGTACCTTTACGTTTACATCACATCTTTTAGTTTATTTTGTTGTATATTTTGTATATATTGTATATTTATTGAAAGACATTAACATGTTTAATAACGTGGCCCGTCTAGGTTCCCCTCGAGGCAAATACCATGTGTATGTGTATACTATATAACATTATGATTAAAAGAATAGTAAAACAACAGAATATTGACGTTATTGTACTTGAATTTAGCTCTTTATTCATAGATTCATTCATTATCTTAACCGCTTAGTCCATTTCGGGTTGCGGGTGAGCTGGAGCCCATCCCAGCATTTTAACGCGTGAGAGGCAGGTACACCTGGACAGGTCACCAGTCTGTCGCAGGGCCAACACAGACAGACAAACAACCATCCACACACACATTCACTCCTAGGGAGAATTTAGAATAACCAATTTACCTAACATGCATGTCTTTAGACGGTGGGAGGAAGCCGGAGAACCCGGAGAGAACCCACGCTTACAAGGCCCCCGCCCTCAAGGTTCAAACCTCCCCCCAGCCGAGGCTCATGCGTTAATTACAATTAATGAATTAATTAAAAATAAACACATTAAAAATGAGCACATTTAATCGAAGTTTGCGCTCCAAACAAAGCAGAACGTTTGTCAGTGCACGGTTTCCGGTACACCGAATAAAGTGATGGACACGTCAGAGCTCGGCTAAATCTGTGTTTCCAGTTTAACTACTTTGCTGCTATATTTAGCGAGTTTTCAGACCCCTCTAGTGACTCTATTTCAAAGAGGCCACTAGCAACAAATCTAGAGACTTTTTCTGGTGTCATTGGATTTGGATTTAGTCATCCACTAAAATCCATTTAAGTTAAAAGATTTTGTTTTTTGGGACACTGTTATTTAATTTAAATGTGATTAATTGTGATTAATTAACTACAAAGTCTACAAATTTTTAATTGAGTCGAGCATGCACGTTTCCAACATGGTGGGGGTCATGGGTTTTTAACACTATTGGAGTCGGCGCTGGCCTAAGCTTTTATCGGGCCCCAAGTAGAGTTTGATTTTGGGCTTTTAAAGAAACCCCTGAACAGCACCACAGTCTTCAGGTACCTGCACAAATTGAATAAACAAATAAAAATCTACATGACGTAGAGACCAAAGTATCTCCAAATGCCCCAGCTTTTAATTGTTTCATTAATTCAGAAAAAAAAAAAAAACATTTAATGCAACACATTTTTGTAGCAGGCTGCTCATCATCAGTGTGAAACTAACCTTCATGTCTGTGGAGGTGTTTTCCAGCTCGGAGCAACTGATCTGACTGAAGCTGAAAGTTTGGAGTTTCAGTTCAGAGCTGAATGTGTGTGTGCTGCAGCAAAGTGTGCAAAAGGAGTCATTGACCGCTTAGAGTCATGTTTATTGATAAGCATCTGAGAAGCATGAAACGCCACCCTGGGACTCCTGTCAACACGGTCATCAGAGGTGAGGCCAGCAGCAGCTCTGCCTGGCGGTTTAAGTGTCTCGCTGTCTGGCAGACGAGTGGAGGCAGTGTGGTGGAACTCGGGCATCTCTGCAAAGCAGGCTGCTCAGTTTTCACGTGGAGGCGGGCATGCAGAGGTGCCGCTGGGTCGACCACACCTCTGATCTGTCATGGATGCTAGCTTGGCCGCACAGCTGTAGCTTGGCATTGTGCTGTAGTATCCCTTACAGAGTTTGCGAGGGGATTGTCTGATGGTTTTGATGTGCACCATGCTCAGGAGGATTGTTTTCACCACGAGGGTTCACCCTATCATGTGTTGAGGGCTGAATTAACAGATGGCTGAACTCAGTGAGCATCACGTGACCGCAGCGAAAGTGATCTAACTAGGTTAAAATGTTCGGTCTTCCTACAAGTGAAGAGCTGGCCAAACACTTAAATGCTGACAAAAATGAACAAGTCAAAGTCTCTGTCCACATCACTCATTTATAAGTAGTGTGGTAGTTCATTTCAAACATTTGGACGCATTTACGCATTCTCAATCTGTCTGATGAAACCATAATTAAAAAAGTATTTATAAAAAACAAGTTGGGATGCTGTGTAAAAGGTAAATAACAGCAGACTGCAATGAATTACAAATCTCATCAACTGAAATTTTATTCCCAGTAGATCATAAACAACATATCAGATGCTGAAACTGAGACATTTTATCATTCCATGGATAATATGAGCTCATTTGGAATCTGATGGCAGCAACACATCAGTAAAAAGTAGTTCCAAGTTGATGTTCAGCATCGTGTAGCATCTCCTCTTCTTTTAACATCTGTCGGGAAACATCTGGGGACCAGCTGGTGGATTGTTGTACCACTCTTGTCTGGTGCAGGATTCTAGCTGCTCTGCAGTTCTGGACCTTGGTTGCTGGATTTCTGCTTCCATGATGCTCCAGATGTTTTGTATTGGTGAAAGGTCTGGACTGCAGGCAGGCCAGTTCAGCAGCCGGACTCTTC
>JBAFSZ010000027.1:3338786-3353970 GCA_036919955.1 Melanotaenia pygmaea
GGAGGCGTCCAGGAGGCATCCTAACCAGATGCCCAAGCCACCTCATCTGGCTCCTCTCGATGTGGAGGAGCAGCAGCAGCTCTACTCTGAACCCCTCCCACATCACCGAGCTTCTCACCCTATCTCTAAGGGAGAGCCCGGCCACCCTGCAGAGAAAACTCATTTGGGCCAGTTGTATTTGCGACCTTGTTCTTTCAGTCACTAATGTTTTGCTGCATTCAGCTCTCCTAAAAGACATGGAGGATATCTATCCTGTGCTTTAAGTTCTTTTTCTGGACTTATTTTGAGGAATCTTTTTTTTTTTTAAATAGAAGCCTAAATATTGTCTTTGTTTTCTTTGAAGGACAATGAATAATTTGTTTTAAAGTGTTTTTATTAATCATGTTTTGACTTCTATACCGCACTGAGGATGATCAATAACAACATTTATAGATTTCTTCTAGATTCCAGCTGACACTGTATAAAGTGATCTGATGTGTGTTTACATGGACAGATTTAATACGATCATACCACTTTAAACACTCACAATGTGAGAAAAAGATGTGATTAAATTTGATCAAATTTGTTTAGTCATTCGTCTGTCGAGATGCTCAATAATTTGTAACTCTTTCCAACTAAAACCTCCACAGTTCTGTGTTGCTGACATCATTATTAAAATCTTTCCTAAATCTCATCATCTCCTCCACCCCTCACGAAGTTCAAGCATGTCACACATCATCACAGAAACATCAGAAACACTGGTCCTCCACACGAGTTGAGGGCGGTATTGCACCAGTTCGTTGTTTAACAACCACCACCAAGTAGACGAAGAAGAGGTGTTTCCGGTAGCATGGCGGCGTTAGCATAACAAACACGCGCTGCCACACAACAGAAAAACAGCGGAGCTGAAATTGTCTCGCGGACGTTAACATGGTTGGAAAGATTAAACATGTCAGACAGAAGCTCCACCAGGAGGCGGTGAAGTTGGACCAGAACCGCCAGCCGTCTCAGCCTGCTGAGGTCCAGCTGTCTGCGGGGGGGCTGACAGGAGCCCCTCCACCTGCGGAAAGCAGCAAACCCCCCACCAGCGCACAGGTAGGATGCATGCGTGTTAAATGCAGACCTGACCGGGATGATCGAGTCTATAAAAACCACTTCCGGTCTTCCTGGTCGAGTGTCAAACCGACTTGACTTCATCATCTGCGAACTTCCAGGTCCTGACCCACACCTCCTTCCCATCCGGGATCTTTGCCGGTACCAAAATCTCTCCAGAGGTTCTGGTCCAGACCCTGAAGTTTGAAGAACCTCCAGATGTTCCCTTACCTGTAAAGAAAGGTGAGTCAGACCGACCAGGACTCATAGTTTAGTTCGGTTCTGATCTGGTCATGATGGTAAAGATCCAGTGACAAGTTCTGTGTAAGGTCTAGAAATGGTCTTGTAGACCAGGAATGTCAAACTTGTTTTGGTTCAGGTTCCACATACAGAAGAATCTGGTCTCCAGTAAAATAAAAGCATAATAACCTGAGATACTAAAACAGCAGTTCCTCTTCATTTCAGCTCATACGAGTTCAAATCCAGATGTTTACGTCCTTCTAGAAAATGTTAGAAGTTTCTAGAGATTCTAGAGAAGAATGTGTGTATATATATATATATATATATACCACTTCTTTGCTTTGCATTACAAGTTCTAAATCAGAGTAGTAGATGTGTCTGGAGCTGAAAAATCCTGTGTTCATCTTTTTAAGATCTAGAAGATATTATAAATGTACATATGTGTAGATTTCCACATGTGTAATCCTGACCGCCTGAACTGACTCACGTCATGATACAAACGGATCTGTTACGCCAGAAAAATAGAAAAGACGGAACAAGTTCTCCCCCTGTCTTGGAACTGTTTTACTTTTTAATATAAAAAAATGAAACCACATCTGGAAAAATGAGGACTTACAGTTACTTTAATAAAATTTTAAATGCCTGTCTTCTGTCATTTTCACATTTATCAAATTCATCCTGTGGGCCAGATTGGACCCTCTGGTGGACCCTCTGGTGGGCCTGTGTTGACCCCTGCTTTGGGTTAAAGACTGGTGTCATGTCATTCCTGCTGCCAGAGCATCGGCAGTAAACGCCACATCTGGCTGCAGGACCGTATCTGACCACCAGGTGGCGCACCGGTACCACATCAAAACCCAGTCAGGACTTCCTGACAGTTTCTGTCCCAGTTCTTTGTCCAGAGACCAGTTTGGACTGGAGATGTCACCATCATAGATGTTCCAATAATCAAGATTAGTGCATTAATTAATAACCGGGACATTATAAATGTGTACAATCACTTAAACTCTCCTTTAAAGTCTTTAAGTTTTATTTATTTCCCTCTTAAATTAAATAGAACCAAAGTAAAGCAACCAAGAAGTCCCAGATCCCTGCCACTGCTGTGCTGCATCTCTTCCAAACAGGACTTTCACTGAATAAAAGTTGAGTTTGTGGCCATGAAGAAGGACAGATCAGGAGAAAAGGGAGCAGGCGGTAATAAGGTACTCTGAGCAGAACCGGGTCACCGCCTGGAGCTGCTGCAGCTTTTCCTTCATCTTTAGACGACAGGTTGAGATACAAGGTTGGAAGCTAGACACTGTCTTCATTTTCTGCCTCTAGATGTCGCTCCAGCTACATTCTGGACTCCCAGTAAAGACCAGGTCCTCCGTTCAGACCTGGAGCTGTGGTTGATCATTCATCAGTAAACATCTTCAACACGTATTCTTGTCCGAGTTTTAACTTTCTGACAGTAGGCAGAGGACATGTTCTCTGAGGTGTTCACTTGTAGTTGGACATCTGAGAATTTCCAAAGTAAAGGTAATTTTATATGAGATATTTATTGGAATTCATTGGTCTTTACTTGAGGTGGCACCTGGAGGGGCCGTCAGATTTTCATTCATTTCTATTTGGCTTATTTTAGTTTCTAAAATAAGCCCCGGCGTGTTGGATTTAGGGTTCTTTATCTGCTATCTACAGTATTTGTCCGGTAACACGGAGGCCCTGATGACTGAAGCTTCTGCTTGTTCGTGGTGAGAGCTTGGTGTCCCGCCAGGCTGCAGACCTGGACCACATGCTGTTTTAGCCAGAAACCAAATAAAATGGCTGAACTGTGATGAAGCAGGAAAAGAATCAGCATCTTAACCGATGAAAATGGTCTTAGAAGCACATCATGATGGGGAGGTGGAGCAGGATGTTCAGTCCGGGCGGAGGCGGAGCAGAGCTGGCGCCGTAATCACAGCTATCTATTTCATCTATCTGTGGAAAGACGACGCCACCCATGGGAGTGAAGCAGCCCCTTCACAAACACAACAGACCCCCCCACCAACACCACCAGCTGCTCCTGGCAGATCAGATTCCTCCACCTCTGCCCACAGTTGTAGTCAGCAGGAGATGTCTTATCTTTATCTGTCCCCCAACTGCAAACAGCAGCAGAAACACTCATGTTGTGGCAGATAATCTGAAAATCGCCCACCCAGGATCCAGCGGGGTGGGAGATCCTGGAGGCTGGAGGCCCTGTTCGACCGCTTCTCTCTCTCTTTTATGTAATCAGCTGATCTTAGACTGAGGCAGGAAGACCTGCTGACTGACCGGTTCTGTTACCTGGTCCAGCAGTACCACATAGCTGTGTTGTCGCTTCCAGTCACCATGGAGACAGGAAGGAAGAATGGGTCGTATTCCTTACGGTGGGTCGATGGATCTTGAATGTCTGTAAGGCGGGTCCATCAGACCCGGTTAGACCTACAGTCGCTCTTCTGGATTTTATCAGATCATTTTTTTCTGTCTGTTGATGCCAACGTGACAAAATGATATAGAAACAAAGGAAAGTGACTAAAACTGTGTAACGAAACTACATTACAAAGATGCTCATGAACGTTTCTTTGGAAGCATCGTGTAGCTAGCTTTTACTTTCTGCTGACCTTTAGCAGAGTAGCTGCTATAAATAATACTGGAACAGTGGAAATGTTCAGCCTTGGGAAATCTTGTTGTAGCCCAACTCTGCTTTGAGCTTCTCTACAACTGCATCCCTGACATGTCTGGTGTGTTGCTTGGACTTCGTGACGCTGTTGGCTCCACAATATTCTCTTGAGACTTGATTCCACACAGGTGGACTCTGTTTAGCTATCAGCCCTACTGGCTTTGTCTGCAACTTTATGTCATGCTTTACCGGCCGGTGAGACATCCTCCACAACGACACCGTGGTCTTTTTGTTTCTTTTCAGAACCAAAGACAAGCTTGCTTTAATCCGTTTGTTGGAAGAGAATAACTCCCACTCCACCACGCCTCTCACCGGAAGCAAAACAAAGCGACACAGCCGATTGTTTTCGTTCTGTGTGCACGTTGCTCTGACCTCATATCAAATCAAATCAAACTTTATTTATAAAGCACTTTTCATTTAATGGGCAACACGAAGTGCTTTACATGATTAAAAACACTTATGCATATTAGAAATAAAACAAGCCTTTTCATACATCAAAGTAGAATTACCTAACATCCCTCTACACAACATACCCCTAAAAGTGATAAACATCTGGCCTGATGCTGCTGTAAGGAAACATAATCAGTGTCATGGGGATCCATCCACACCAGGGGCCAGTCCACCCATGTCCAACAGCAGCAACCAGCCCCATCAGGACAGACCTGGACCCACGCTACAGCCATAAGGCTGCAGTGCAGGACCCCAGCTACCCTGATAAGTGCAATCACTGCGGCAACAGCCCCCAGACCAAGCAGGCAAAACCCCCAGCGTGGAGGATCCCCACGAAGAAAACACTGGAGTTAAAATGAAGATTAAATAACCTTAAGAAAAAATAAGAAGGGCTAAGAATGAATAAATGCATAAAAATAAGAAGTAGTACAGTTGATTAAAATGAAAATAAAATAATGTGATATAAAATGATGTAACAACTTAAGATCAAATAAAATTTAGTTAAAAGCAAAGCTAAAAAGGTCTCAAGCCTCTTTTTAAAAACATCGTTCTCTGGAGCCCTGAGGTCCTCCAGCAGACTGTTCCACAGACCAGGGCCGTAACAATGGAAAGAGGCCTCGCTGTATGTTTTGGTCCTCACCCTTGGAACAACTAAAAGGCCGGTACCAGAGGACCTCAGGGTCCGCGAGGGTTCATGACTTAAAAGGAAGTCCGATAAATAGGAGGGCCCAAGACCTCTGATTGATATGGTTCAGACATAAACCTTTATGGAACTAATTAATAATGGCATTTCTACCAAGATTAATTGTGAAATACAGTAATCGCGACATCCTAACCTACAGTGGATATAAAACTTATGTCTCTCAAACCTCTAGGTCCAGCCGTGCCACCAGCGACAAAAAGTCATGTGTAATTCAACTCCCCGTAATTCCTCAACCATTCACGCTGCTGACATAATTCCAATGGATTCTAAAAGCCGAGGCTCCGAGCTTTTACAGAAAAAACGGGAATTGTCTCTGTGGGGGGAGCAGGGAAGTGAGCAGAGCAGGAAAGCAGCACGTAAATCGAATTTAAAGGGTTAACATGAAATCACAGTGAATCATTTTTAATATTTTTCCACCTGTTTTGTCACCTGAACAATTCAGAAGCCCATGCTTCAGAGATCTTTAAAAGCACAGGGTCCAAAACCATTTCCACACAACTGGATATACTATAAAAATAGTTCAGCCAGCTATGAAGGGGGACAGCAGTAACATCGTCCCCCAAAAAGACAAAAACATGACAAAAAGACGTAATTTCTTACATATAATAACAGTTTTATGAATTCTCTTTCTACATAGAAGTATAGAGGGAAAAAAAGTCAGTTAGGCCTAAAAATGTGGGAAAGTGTGTATGATGAGACCAAGGTGGAAAGAAAGGATTAATGTATATAAAAACAAAACAAACACCTTATCCTTGGTGAAGCATGGTGGTGGCAGTATTATGCAGGGTCGTGTGGGGTTGTTTTTCTGTGCTTCAACAAAGTATTAGCTTGAGCGTGTTTACACTTCTACAACCAGCTTATTTTATAGTTATTTTTAAGATGGGACATTTTTGGAAAAGATTTATTCTTAATTTTAACATCACAAAAGCCTGAATGTAATATTTTATCTTCTTATTTTCACAGCCCCAGAGGAGAAGAAAATCAAGTCAAAGAAAGAGAAGATGAAGGAGAGGAGGGACAGATGGCTTAGCAGTGAGTCTGGATCAGCAACCTACAGACACCAGTTATTCATCCAAAGACCAGAATCTGGATGAAAATCAGTCTGAAATATCCAGTCCTGGATTAGACACGTCACACCCGCCACGTCTCCGTGTTTTTCATGTCTGTTGGAAGCTACTTGTTTGCATGTTTTAACTTCACTGCTGCTGTCCAGAAGAACTAAATCAACCATTAGTCACATTCATCTTGATCAGCAGAGTTTTGGCTTCTGGTGGGAAAATAAACCTGAAGAACATAAATCCAATAAAACCTGGGATGAAGCTAAATTATGAGAACCTGTGAAACAAGCTGGTGGGTTCTCCATGTTCCCTGTGCAACTTCCTCAACGTGTATTTGAAATCATTTTGGTTTATAAATCACTTCCTGGCTCAGTATATTTGAAGGAAGCACTTTCTCAGCACCACCCTCATCATCTCTAATAATTGACACGAGGTCTGTAACTGGAGCTTCGTGCTGAGCCAATCAATTCCTCAGAAACACAAGCCTCATAATTAGGTGCTAATGGCTGCTGAAACCCAAGACCGGCTCCATGGAGGACAGCGCCACCAGTTAAAGGGAAATTAGAAAGCTTGTTTTTTCATATAAAGAAGGTTCAGAGAACAGAAGAGATCTTCACTGTTATTATTATCATTATTATTATTATTATGGTCTGTGGTGAGTTCAGGGACAACATGTAAAGGAGGAGAATAATGTTAGAAATGCAACACATGGTCCAGACTGCAGGACAGGTCTAACTACAGCAAGGTTTTCCTCTCCGCTCTGCTCAGAGATCAGCTCCATCAAACAGGCCAAAGAGCAGCAGGCGGCCGAGGCCCGGAGGCAGGCCACTCCTGTGGTGGGAGACATGAGACCGCTGGCCGACGCCTTGCCGGAGCTTTGCCAGCTCGTCGCCCCTGCAGCAGCAGCGGCTGCGGGCTGCCCACCTCGCTGCAGGAGCAGGAAGAACCGCACGTAAGTAGCCATCACCATGACGATCACTTCTGTTTGTCAGCTCCGGAGCTGCAGAGCTAGCCTAAACTAAAACCAGTTAGCTTTCGATTTGGATCGTGTAAAGATAAAGTAAAGATCTCCACCTTTTTCCTTTCAGGCCGGTGAAGAGACCAGAACCAACCGACTTCAGTCAGATGAGACAGACCCAGAAACGGAAACTCCTGTAAGTGTTGTCTTCTTCTTCTCTTTCTACTTTTGCCTCTCTGTCTTCTTCTGGTGTTTCTTCTGCTTCTTCCCGTTCATGTGCTTTCACACCAGCCCCGTCCATTTGCTCGGGAAGTCTGCTTGGTTTGGGGAATACTGCAAACAAACTGTATGTTAGTCTTGGCCCGCTTCAAGTGACCCAAATACAAGAATTGGACTACAAAGCAAAGGGGATTATGGGTAAAGGCAATGGAAACATGCATGTTGGGGAACATAGGCAGCTCAGATGTGGAAGACTCGGTAAAAGTTCTGATAGAAATCTGATGAACCAACGATTGCCGGGTCGGATCCGCTCCACGTTTTGCGGTTATGTTCCAGAAACAGTCGTTTCTGCGTTAACCTCGACACAGCGCCGCCTCTGGTGAAGAGTGGCACACGATTCGTTATTCGTTATCCCCCCCCCCTTTGTTCTTTGCTTCTGTTTCTTTCATTTTTTTCTTCTTGTTCTTCTTTTGCGTTTCTTCCAGGGAGACCGAGAGCAGCCGTTTCAGCGAGGCGGTGAGGACGATCTCCTCCAGAGAAAACCCTCTGGCTGATATCGGGGAGCAGCTGAGGAAGAGGATGAGGCAGGAGGAGGAGCAGCAACGCTAACAAAGCGCGACCCACCGGCCCGGTGTGGGTGGTGGAGACGATGACTGACTGACAGGAAGCTCGTGTCTGCTCAGCTCAAACATCAGCAAACATGTTTCCAGCTTCTTCTGGTTTTGTGTTCATGATGAAGGACTGGTCCGAGCCCAGTTTAGCTCCTCCCATCCATGCACCAACATCAGACTGAACAGCTCTCCAAACATCATGACTGAGACATCATTTAAAATAATCCACTCAGATTTCACACCTTCTTTATGATGGTTTAACCCCACCCCCCCTCCCTGCTGCGGTCCTGCTATGATTAGATCAGAGGTAAGACAAACCTAATCAATAGAAGGTCCCGTGCTCCGTGTGGGCCATTAGCGTTCATTAATAATGGATCAGACGGGAAGCTGCAGTGTCAAATTAAAAAGTCATCAGAGCGCCGCGATGCTGCTTCTTCTCCACGTCCACCGGCTCAGAAACATGACGCTCAGCTGGATCTTCACCTCCATCTCACTCATCAGGGTGTCTGACTGATTCTGGACCACAGAGTCCAGATTCAGCCTCACGGGGGGCGGTTCCCACAGGAGAACCGTTGATTTCTGCAGAATGATGCAGAAAGTCTGTTTTAGATGTCAGATCTTAACATATTGGCTTGTTTATGCTAAGACTGATCAGCCTTTCTGAGATGGGATGAATCGCTGCCTCGGGGGAGAAGAAGTGTCTGAAGGTCTCATTCATCAGCTGACGTAGAAAGCAGGTTGACGGGGGACTGATGCAGCACCTGAGGTGAGGTGGATGCAGGAAGCTCCCAACAGGAAGGTCTGGGTGGAGCTCCATCTTCTCTGAGAGGCTGAAGGGACGAATTATTTTCTGTGCTGAGGTTGTAACACTGGAGGTGTTTTGTTATGTCTCCCCAGGACGAGCAGAAGCAGGAAAGGATGCATGGTTTTCAAGGTTTTTTTACTAATAAAAAGTGTGACGTGCATTTGTATTCAGCCCCTCCCCGTGTTCCCCAGTACCCCCAAATAAAATCCAGTGCCACCAGCTGACTTCAGAAGTATGTGTGTGTAATTTATTCTCAGGATGAACGGCTCTTCTGTTAAGGCCTCAGAGGTTTGATGGAGGACATCAGCGAACAGCATCCTGAAAGCCGAGGGACACATCACACAGGTCAGGTATGGGGTTGTGGAGACGTTAGCAGGGCTAGGTTATAAAAGAAAACGTATCCCAAGCTTTAAGCATCTCACCGAGCGAGGACCGGGAAGCTGGGTGAGGTAAAAGGACAATCCTGGAGGAAGACTTGAGACTGGCCCAGATTAAAGCTGAGAAGCTGAATTCAGTCTGCCAGCTGACTTCCTCCTTAGATCCTGCTGAGCTCTTATTTTATCCTGAATTCATCCCAACTTTCTCCTGACCAACTGAATTCCCGGTGAGCGCTTCCTGACTTTTTCCTGAATTAATCCCGAGTTCATCCGGACTTTCCTCTCTGCCGGCTCGCCTCGGTTACAGTAATCGAGTCCTGAATGAAGCAAGGATGATCTGCCAGTGAGGCGGTGCTTCAGTATCATCTCTTTATTTTTCATCACTGTGGATCTAACGTCAGGGTTACCAGGGAAACGATGCATCCTACGGATGCGCTGGAATGCATCCTGGCGTTCATCGGGCGTTTCGGGTCTTACAACATCACACCTCACCCAGGCAACAGGTCTGCATCCCAGCAGCATTGGACCACGGCTCACCCGTCTTCATCCCCAGCCGTCTGGAAGCTGTCTCAGCTGTCAGGTACGGCCCCGATGGCTGTCCTCTTTGCTGGCCCACTTAAGCTCAGCACGGTCGCAGCAGTGAGCGACTGGCACAGGATTGCCACCCCGTCTCCGGCATTCTTCCATGAGGTCCTGATATTTGGCTTACTTCCTTCCAAAAGGCTCCTTTATCCCGTCCTCCCAGGGCACTTCCAACATCATGGCAAGTTGATTTCAAGCCTTTGATCACAAAGATGGTGTGGCAATGTGTGCTGGGAACCCGAGCTGCTTGCCCAGGTTGACCAGTAGCTGCCAGTCCTGTGCAGTCTGCAGTAGCCAGCAGGAGCTCTGCGTGGTGGCTTGGCCGGCTCTCCTGCTAGTGGCCATGTTGCCTGCTGGTTGTCATGGCGGTGGAAACTTTCAGCCACGTAATATCTACCATGATGACCTTCAACCTGAGTTTTATGCCGTTTCCTTAAAGTCATGAAGCTCATTTCCACAAGTTCAAATTTCTCACCATGTCATCCGGCTTTTCTTAACAACTCGGTATAGTTGGAATCCCTGAGGAATCTCTGTAGGATGGGACGGAACGGTTGTGATATGTTGCCAAAACAACATGGCAAAAATTTTAACACTTGACATTAAATTTTTCTGACACTGACACAGAACGAAGAGCGAAGGAAGTCTGAGTAAAGACAAGTTGATGGAAGGAAAGATTAAAACGGGTCTGGTTCTTTCCTCTGAGCTGCAGTTCCCTTTAAAAGACTGAATTTCTGGATCAGCTATTCTGAGGTTACATATGGATCCAGTGCACCAGGTTTGGTCCTGCAGTCTGCTGTGTGACCTCCGATGGTCAGAAAACCTCCGTCAGTTTTTACAAACTTCAAGACATCACCCTGGAGAAGGTCTGAGACCACTATAAAACCCGATGGAGACTGTCGTCTAACAGACACGGAGCCTCTGGAGTACTGGACCTTAACAAGTCCAGATGTTTGCTCCAGACAGGCAGGAATGTTAATGACAGCTCGACAAACCAGACCAGCTCTTTCACATCATCAGATTTCTGAACTTCTGAGGATCAAATGGAGGCAGTTTTGTTTTAGCTTGCTGTTGCCATGGCAACGTTAAGATGGATTTAAGCAACACAGTCGAGTTATTTTTCACTGAGTTTCGGGGTTTTAAATCTAAGATTTTGTTTCTATGTTCAGACCCCCCACGGAGGATGAATGTTAAGGAGTCAGCACTTCCTGATTTCAGGTGACATCATAGCTTACATCATAGATAAAATCAGGTGGAGCAGATAGTAATGTATTAAGTATATTTTTATGGTTGTTTGGTTTAAATATGAGTTTTTAAATGAGTTTATTTATTCAAGGTTGCTGTGTAAACCTTTAGGTAACATTCACCCTGAAGCAGAAACCAGCAAAGGTCTGCTGAGTCCAGCTTCCTGGACCCTGGAGCTGGACTATCACACATGGAGATGGAGGTGTCAAAAATGTGGAAATCTCTCCATGTTTGATCAAGCGGCTGCTGCGTGGCTCAGATTGGTTCTTCATGGGCGTACTCAAGAGAGTTTGACTAAACTAAGAAATTTTTCCTATAAATCAAATTAGAATATTCTGTGTCATTTTCAGTTGAAGTTATTTACCTGTCTTTAAACTTTCTTCACTAATTTATTTTCATGTTTGTATTTCTGTATTATTTTCCTTTTACACTTTCTGACCTCCAAAATTATTAATTATTTTATGAATTTATTCATTTATTGACACTTTTTTATTCATTTTATGTCCTCATTATTTCCTGTCCTGCATTTTATTCCTCTATAATCTCCAAAAGTATTTATTTCTGTCTCCTTTAAACATTTCTGGATGCAATCCTCCCTCATTATGTATATCATATATTAAATAATGGATATTATTGATAGATGAGATTATCTGATTGCATCCTCCAGAACCCTACTGCCAGGCTTCTGGAGGACATCCCATGATGCACTGGGCTCCTCTTTGCTTCATGTATAAACATATGACATCATTGTTGGTCACAAATACAGACCTAACTATGAGATTTATAAAAAAAAAAGTAGGTGTAGAGACGGTGTCATCATCATCATCATCATCTTGATGATGAATGTCTCTAACACCTGTTTTCCTCAGCTTCCACGTCTGGTCCATGTTCAGCTGGATTCTCTGCTGTAAAGGTTATGACGTCATCATACCTGTTGTTCTTCTCGTATTACATAGAACATCTAATAGAAAATGAAGGGTGAGAATCTGATGTTTTCCAGCAGGTTTCGTGTATTTCTGTTGAAATCAGATGAAAAGCGAGACGTTCCAGCCGCGTTTGCTGGTTCTGCTTGTTAAACCCTGACTCCGCCTCCTCTTTGAGTTCTGTCCAATCATTGTCTCTGTTTTGTGTCCTATCCCCACCCCCTTCCTGCCGTCCAATCAGAGCTGTCTGCTCTGATTGGAGCAGCAGGTAGAGACAGACCGGACCGTGGTCTGTTACCTTCTGGAGCTCCGTGTTTATCATCACTGCCGCGCGCTCTTAGCGGAGTCCGGACCCTGCAGGACCACAGAAGGCAGCTGCACGCACGTGCTCACCAAGTAAGTACCGAGACCGGCCGGTTTCTGTCTTCCACGTGCCGTATCGTGTCGTGTAATCCAAACAGTCCGGCTTCAGAGAGTCCGGAACCAAAGAGGTTTTAAAGTCCAAAGATCCAGATTTAATTTAACCAAAGTTTATTTAATTTAATTTAATAGAACAAGAACAAACAGTTTTATCCACAAATCTAATTTATAATAAGAATGTGTTTATTTAAAATAACATATGTTATCAATACATTATATTTATCAATGTAAATATACAGTACACACACACACACACACACACACACACATCACAGCTATATATATATATATATATATATATATAGCTGTGATGTTTCTTCGTTTCTGTACTCAAAGGAAACACTAATATTAAGAAATGAAAATTTTTTCCACCGCTGGAATTATTATTGTTGTTTTCCAGATGTTCCAACTTTTCTGTTTGATTCGTTCATTTTTCCTGCTGATGGTAGAATAGATGCTGGAAACGAGGAAGGCGACACAGTTGGATCAGTTCTGGTTCTGGTGGGAATGTTAGCTGGTTTTAGGTGTTAGTCCAGTTTGCAGGGAAGCTGAGGGGAAACTGGGAGGTGAGTTTGGTTGAACTGGGTCAGACTTCTGGACAGTAGAACTCAGGGTGAGTTTCATTGGTGACGCTTCTCTGTTTGCATGAGTGGGAATAAAAGCTGTGATGTGTAAGAGAGGAGTTATTTCAGGATGAAGACCCTCCTCTGCTCTGAAGGAAATTATTCTGGCCTCTGCACGACTCGGCTCGGCTCGCTGCAGGCTTCATTCATCTTCTTTTTAAAGATCAGGCTGCGTCTCTTCCATGGATGACTTTACGGTGCATCAGTCCAACAGGAGTCCGGGTTCTGCTGGAGGAAATCCTGGACTTTATTAGACATGAATTTGAAGTTTGGAACTGCTCCAGTAGGTTTATTTTCCTCTGTCGTTTTAAAGCTGCAAACGTTTCTAAAACTATGGTTTTTGTTCACATCATCAGTCCTAACTTTCATTTTTATGTTCACACAAATGGAATTAAACTTTCTACAGAGACAGACGGCAAAGAAAATATGAAGCTTAAACGCGGTGCCTTCGTCTGACTTAAAACTAAAATTAGTTTCATTTTTTAATCCAACTTTATTTATAAAACACCTTAAACAACGGTGGACCAAATGGATGTATAAAAAAATTAAAGCACAGTAAATAAAATTAATCACAGTATTAAGAAACAATCAAATCTGATGAATAAAACAAGTTAAAATGTAAAAGCAAAAATTAAATGTCAAAAATCCAAATAAAATGTTGGTTTTAAGGAGATTTAAAAACGGGCCAGGAGGAGGGTCCATCTGGGCCTCCTCGGAGCTTCCGCTCCAAATCCGAACCTCCACAACTAGTTTCCTCATTATTGATGAATCCTCGTCTTTCTTATTGTAGTATAATTCAGGCAAATACTTTCCTGATCCCCTTCACACATGCCGGTCCTGCAGAGACGCTGTGTTCAGGTCACGAGCCTCCGACGCACCTGCTGCCTTAAAAGTTAAAATTCTCACTATTTGTGTCAATGTGTGAAACACAGAGGGGCTAAATGATGGGAAAGCGTCCTAAATAAAGTTTAAAAGATCATTTTAATAGCTGATTTATAACAGTTCATGTATTTATTTAAACACAGACATAATTTTTATTTTACTCATCGCTTACATGGTTTGAAAAAGCCTGTTAGGCTTTTTTTTTCTTCTTCTTCTTCTTCCTGCACCGTATTAAGCTTTCACTTTTTTAGGTGTTTTATTTTTTGTCTTTTCATGAATTTATGTGTTTATGAAATTTATTACAAACTGAGTTTGGAGCCGTTAACGGACCTGATTCAGTCTCTCCTCCTTCCGTCTGTTACCAGAAACCATTAAATGTTTAACTCCAGAAGAAGAAACCCAGTGAAATGTAATGCAACTCTGGACCTGGATCCTCTTTTTGCATCAATACTCTGAGCTCAGTTCTGCTGCCTCAGAGTCCGAGACGCTGACGTGAATTTCCTGAATCCTTACTTCAGTCAGCGCTTTCCCCCTTTTTCCTTCACCAGACTGTCTGGCTGGTTGGAGGTCAGCTCGGCTCTGTGCTGTATGAACCAGGGGGAACTCATTAATGACCAACGCTGCTGCTTCATTTATCAATCTGATTATTTGATCAGGAGCCCCACCCAGACACACACCTGGCGGCAGCACGTCAAGATTTATCTCTAACACAGAGTCTGAGAGCTTCACATCAGCCGTTGAGTCAGTGAATGCAACACGAAGAGCAGCAGGGCTGCTTTTTTACAGGAAAACTTAAATTCTGATAAAGTATAAAACAGGTCTTAGTTACAGTTACGTTCTTGAAAAACTATCAACATCGAACAAAGTCATTTATATTTAACAAATAACCAATTTAAATTCCTCTATATTTGCCCTGTTTTTTACAACGTTGCTGCTCTTTTCTGAAGCATTTTCACTTTATTTGAACTCAGATGAAGCGACTGTTGGGCAGTAGTTAAGCTATGATTATATTAATGCTTGAGGGATTTATTTTGTTGCATTAGATGTTAAAAATACAGCTTTTCTTTTAATGGAGGAGATGACACTTCGATTCATTTGTGGGTTATTGATTAAATAAGACAAACAAAAGAACCACGCAGTGGGTTTTTCTTACTTTACAACCAGCTGATTTTGTTTCTGGACACAAATTATAACTCAGCATCAAGGACATCGATCAGGTCATTGATTGTTGGTGAAGATAAATGTAAAGTTAGCTCATCAGCATACTTTACTGTTTATGTATTTTTTTAAATAAATGATAGATCATTTATTTATATATAATTTTTCTTAACTTTTATTTTACCATA
>JBAFSZ010000027.1:3412537-3424584 GCA_036919955.1 Melanotaenia pygmaea
ATCGCTCACTGAGAGGACCCGTTACTCCCGAGTCATATAAAGGATTAGTTCAAACTGAATGAATCGTTCGTGACCGACACATCACTACAGGACGACCACTCTACCCACTGAGCCATGCCGCCCCTATTTAATATAAAAATGTCCGTATGCCAGAATTTGCCAGTGGCTGCTTTCCATTTGAAGGCCCTGGCAGATCCAGTGAACACACAATCCAACACTTATGATTGGAGACGTATTTGAGAGAATAGTAATCAGAGGTTACATGTCTGGCTGGTCTTTAGCCAACGTTTGAGTTTGTTTGTTGTAAGGTCGCCTCTAACGGCGGCTCTGGCTACTTTCTGCTTCCGTTTAAGCGCTGACATGTTTGAAGAAAGTAATTTTTTTATGTTTTCTGCTTTTCAGTTCATTATAAAAACATAAAATTACATGAATGTTTTTATAATAACTCTCTGCCACTTATAAAGCATTTTGTCCTTTTATAATAAATAGTAAGACATTGCAGATCGTGTCCTAACATTATAATTTCCCTCAGGAAAACTTAACGGGGATTTTAGAGTCCATATTTACCTTCCTGCCAATCAGCATGAAGGGCCAGGATCTGGAACACTTCATTCATTTAAATATCTTGGAAATAAATTCCTTCCAGCAATGAAAAAAAAAAAGTGGAGAGCTCTTCGCTTGTCTCAGGAAGCTGAGGAGCTTAAACAGCAGCCAGCTCACTCTAACCTGTTTTTTAACGGTTTCCATCCTGGTTCAAAAACTTTTCGGTGAAACAAAGAAGAAACTAGTGCAAACCATTAAAGAGGCCAGTGAGACTGACGTCTCTTCAGTCTCATAATGTTTTACGGCCATTTTTTTGGATGTTTACCTTTTCGTTAGGACAAGCTGGCTCATCCTTTTAACTATGAAGAGATTGGTTTTCCTCTAAGACACGATCACGGATCTAATGGATCTAAAAAAAAAAAAATAAAAAAAAAAAAAACAGATTTAAGAAGATTTGTTGGAAGATTTTGGTGAATGAGGCCCATTGTTCCTCCAGGAAACAACCTCTTTCCAGACAGTGTCTGAGCAACGCTTGACAAAGTGGGGTTCGCTTTTTTGTCCAAGGACACTTCATCACGAGGAGGTGGAACTGATTGGAGGATGGTCTGAGTGGGCCTGATGGTTCTTGGCAGATTCTCTTAAAAATTTAAAGGAGGATGAATGAAGACAGAGTTCAGCAACCAGACTGCTGATACATTTAAGATTACTGACCCAGCAAAGTCCAGCCGTGAAGCTCACAGAACATCTAGAGGCCTGGTCACAACATCTGAGCTCCAGATGTGCAGAGTCTTCTAAGAGGATGTAACCGTGCTGTCACATGACTTCAGGGTTTCCTCAATTCTGCCTGAGTAAAAATACTCTGAATCCTGAATGTGTTTTTGTCTTAATTAGTTTATTATTGGCGAGAAATGTCTTCTGCTTTGGTCAGCATGGATGTAAACATGTATTCATGTCACAAGGCTGCTAATTGAGCCAAAGCATTTTTCTAGAAAGCTCGTGGACATTACTTCTAATTACTAATCATTGCATCTGTTTTAATTAATTTATTAACCACCTTTGTTTGAACTCAGGAACTCAGGAAGTCAGGAAGATCCAGCTTGTTTTAAGTACCAGCTGGCTTAAATTAAACTTCAAGGCAAGGCAGGTTTATTTGTAGAGCAAATTTAATGTACAAAACAACTCTAAGTGCTTTACATAAAACATTAAAAGCAAGGTGCATAAGAAATGCTACAAGTACTCTAAATATGGAAGAATTAAAACAAACTAAAATAAATAGAAACAGAACACATTTCCAGGTTAAATACACATTATAAGAAACTTATATACAATTTAATGAGAGATAATAAGATAATCTTGAGATTGTTGACTTTATATGTATTTTCTAACCTTCCTCTAGTGTTTTCTGTTACCATCTTTTATATTAATGGGTTGGTTTTTACCATGTCTTAAATCGGATGTAAAATACACAAAAAACAAAAATCTGTCATCCGATTTCTTTCTTATCTCCTGGTTACCTTGTTAGGTTTCCCAAGTCATTAAAATTTGGATCTTAATGTTTTTGGTGTGAGCCTCCAGGACATTTATTGTCAGTACGCTCCTCGGTTTCAATAAAAATAGATGGTGAAATGAACCTCACGAGAATCCTATAAATAATAAAAGATTGTCCTGTTACCTTATCTACTGAGGGGTATTAGAACACATTCCTTAAATTTGTTTCATTTATTTTTTCCTTTTAATATTATTAACTACAGTAACATCTATGGTGTTACAGGTCAGTTTTGACTCATATACATTTGCTTCAAGAAAAAGGTCAAAATGGTTTTTTTTCAGCACTTTTCCTCTCCTCAGTTTCTCAAAGCAAGAATGTCTGTTTTTACCAACATCAGCATAAATCGCTGGAAACTTTCTGATGTCACTGACACTTGTCACAGTGGTTTCAGGGGTCACCTTGATGACATTTACAGCAGCTGACCTCCATCATGAGGTCCTGACCTCCAGCAGATTTTACCATCTTTGCATTTGAATCTTTCAGGGGCAGCAACTTCCCATACAGTAATCTCCTCATCAGACATGTCTTCTGGATGATGCTCCACACTGTCTTCCTCCCCAGAAAGCTACTGAATCATATCGCTTTGTCTGCTCATTTCCCCACAAATATTATCCAGAACTTGGCTCACTGAAAATGTATGTCTCAGTTCTGCATACTGTTTATTGGCAAAGGATGAACACGCCCAGTTTTGTTTTGTTTAGTGTTTATTTGTTTTCCATGTGCCGGTAAACAGAAAATAACTAATATACAAATTTTCGTGGTTCCTTTTCTTCAAACCTTTTAAACCTTAAAAGTCGGCGCGGACCCTAACACAAGAGGAAGATTAAGTTGGACCTGAGTAGTGTAACATCAAAACATTACGTTTGAACAGGACGTTTTTGGTGAAAGTGACTTTAAAAATTATTAGAGATTAAATAAATAAATGAGGTCCCAGTGGCTTTATTAAAAAGCGTCTCAGTAACGACTTGTCTTTTTTCTTTGAGCACCATTACTGCCATCTTGTGGTTTAGCGTCTCTATTACAGGAGGAAGTCATTTTGTAAGATGATTGGTCAAAGACAAAAATACTAACTTCCTATTGGGTTATAGTCTCTACGTCATCGCGTACCGTTTGAATGGCGGAAGAGGGATCTTCACTGTCTAGTTAGGTTCTCTAGAAACAAGAAAGGCGATAAACGGTATTTTTTTCAGGAATGACCACAGTATGTTTAATTTTATAGTTTCGGAAACGATACTAATATCTTGCAACACAAGCTCGTTATCAACAAAGGCGCGAGCTAGCAGTGTAAACTTAGAGCTGGTCAGTTATCGGCCGCTGGTTTTCTATAAGAACATAAACACGTCGGAGAAGCTGTCAGAAAGGCGTTTTTTTAATTTTTTTTTATCCAAAGTTATGTTTTGTGAGCCGAATTTACCAGAAAACCATAATCTTTAACATTTGCTGTGATTATTTCGATTTGCACACACGTTTTTAATAAAATCAGCCGTTTTCTGTAAAAACTGGCTTTCTGCTATTGCATTTCTGCTGTACGTTTCCTTGCAGTGGGCTGAGAGGATGAAGCAGGTAAGAGACATTTTAACGAAGACATCAGAGACTACTATTGAAGGTGGGGGGGTGGATCATGTTTCATTCATTGTTGAGCTGCATCAGTAGCTCAGGAGGCTGCAGACACCCGATCATCATTCAGCAAACGGGTCCTGCTAACGTTAATGCAGATACTCCATCTGGATCTGTTTTAACTACAGACATGGTCTCCAGGTCTGCACATTTCCTCCACTCTGGAAATGAGAGCTATGTTTATGTGTGGACCTGCAGGCAATTTCAGGTAGAGCTGCAGCCTCCAGGTGTGTGCAGCACATGTTCATTTTAATGAAGGCTGATGGTTGTCGTGTGTTGCAGCAGGAGCAGGTGGAGTGGGACGATGTGAACAAACTTCTGCAGCATCAGGGTTTTAAGCCGGTGTTTTTTGCAGACCCTGTTGAGAATAAGAATCTTTCAGGTGAGGAAACATGACACAAAAATGTAAAAATTTATCGGATGCTCTTTAACCGAGCCCCATTTGTCTTTGCATTTTAAAAAAAAATCAAAAGTTTAACTTTTTCCATCTCTGTGCTCTTAGATTTGGTCCTGCTTGACAAGAAATCAGCTGGTGAGGTGAGGACCACTCTAAGGACAATGCTGACAGACTCAGATAGGAGACAAGCCCTCATCCAGGAGCTGGCCAAGTCCAACAACCAACTCAAGTACGTCCAGAAAGAACACCAGTTTGTGTCCAGATGCAGCTTAAACCTGGAACCAGTAGGTGAAAGCTTTATAGTCCCACCTGAAATCTGCTCATAGAATATGAAACAAATCCTGTGGAAAAGGATCAGAATGCAATAAAAATGCATCCATATCTGCATAGATTTAGGATTTTCATGTCCTGCTGGAATGTAGAAACATCTCCAGCAGGACAGAGCAGCCGGTCTCGTCCTCGGTGTTCATGTGTTTAATAATGTAGATCTGTGTTTGCATGCACCACCTGTCCTCCTGTCATCCTATCTCATCAGCATCTGATGGGAGTCATGCAGGTATGAGCTGCAGAGTGGAGCTCCACTAACTCAGCTTGATTCAGTCGTCCACACAGCCGCCGCTCACACCATCACACACCCAAACAATCAGGCTAATGATCAATGATAATAATGATCATGGCATATTTAAAGTGAGGAATGTTGTAACATTCTGCATGAGGTGTGATCCAGCGTTGTAGATGATTCATTAACAGCAGACTGCAGCTGGCCGTAACCATGGCGACGAATAAGTCACTCCTTCTACAAGCGGCCCAAACTTCCAGCCAGTCAGATCTGAAATGAGAAGCATCATCATTCACTTTGATTGACAGGGTTGTTATTTCTGAGCTTCTGAGACGTTCACTGACATTCTGTAAATGTCAGAATGGTTCTGGTTTATTACCCCAGTGGTAAATTCATCTGTATCTGGAACTCTACATTGAAGCTTGTGCATCATTAGACATTTTTTGGGGCAAATTTTTATCCCTAAATCTGAACTTTATTTTGGATGTGTTAGTGTATAAATCATATGTCCTCACAAATCTGGCTTTTTATTTTACTAACAGTATTTTATGAACAGGGCTGTAATGGGGCGGATCATAACAGTAAAAACACATTTTATTTATCTAGAAAATAAAACCCAAATATCACAGAAGGTATAATAGTAGCTGTTAGATTAAAAATGTGGGTTTAATATGACTTAATAGATAAATAATAACAACAGTGACGTTAAGTAATCAAACTGTCATTTAATGAATTAAAATCTTTTGAATGTTTGGTAGTTTAGGGCTGAAGCTTTAAGAAATTTATGCTGAAAGAAGGCAGAAAAAATATGAATCTGGAAAGTTTTTAAAGCAGATCTTTTGAAGTGGACATATGAGGGTAATCTGAACTGAACGGATCTGGTTCCTGATTCACGGTTAAATGTAGATTTTTCTGTGTCGTCAGAGAGGAGGCCCAGAAGCACATGAACCGAGCAGCTCAGCAGTCTCAGAGGATCACAGAGCTGGAGGCTCTGCTGGACCAGGTGACGACCAGAGTCCAGGACCTGGAGGACCGCTACCTGGGCAAAGCTGTCCAACAGCACAGCTACGCCCAGCAGCTGCAGCAAGGACAAGCGGAAGCAGAGGTGTTTCCTCCTCTTAGAAGCTTCTCACCTCACATTTATTGAAGCCTGCAGGGTGTTTAAGCAAAGCTTCTGTTTGACCCGCTCAGAAACGGTGCCAGCTTCTAGAGCTGAAGCTGAGGAAAAAGGAGGAGGAAGCAGCTCAGATCCAGAGGAAGCTTCACTTCGCCCTCAGAGAGGAAGAGCAGCGATTGGCCCGGCAGAGTCAGACTTTCCAGAACATCTGCAGGAAGCTCTTCCAGCCCAGATCTGCAGCCGATCAACAGTAAGCTCATCTCCCTCATCTAAAAAACACTCACCTCCTTCTGAGGTGTCGAGCTCAGAAAATCAGAGAGCTCCAGGAGACGAGGCCCTGAACGCATCACGAGCTTTAAATCATTCTGACTGCTGCTGTGTCTGCAGGGTGATGGATGTGATCGACTACTACGAAACTAAACTCAGTCACCTGCTGGAGGAGCTGAGGTAACTCTGTGGTTCTGTTTACATTCACACTAAAAACCAGTCCAAAGTTTAGTCTGTGATCCGCATGGTTCTGGTTCTGCTGGCCTCTCTGATCCCAGATCTGCCAGAGGAGAAGCAGACGGATCTAAGAAGACATCCACCTCCGTTACTCCATCTTTTACAACCATTCTCCAGGTAATCTGGCAAACTTTTCATTTTCACAACTGATTTCTCCAGAAAGCAAAACTTATTCCCGCTCCGGTTTCATCCCAAGTCCTTCCAGGAGCAGCAGAAGGAGGCCAGCCGTCAGGTGGAGGAGCTGAAGAGGGATGTTGATCGGCTGAAGCAGGAGCTGGACACGAGGTGTGTGTTTGTGTGTGAATGTGATGATCCAGCCATCACGCTGTTATTAACGCAGGCTGTCTGTGTTCAGGCCCACGCTCAAAGAAGTGAAGTTCTACAAACACAAACTGAGACGTTTGGAGGGATTAAACAGAAGCACGAACACCAGGTAACCGCTTCCTGGTCACATGACCATCAGGGTGTCTGATCCTCAATCTGGAGAAGTTGTGCTGTAAACAGATACCAAACATCAGAATGATAAACATTTATTTTATGTGGATTAGAAAAGCTAAATCAAACACATTTAGTGGCCAAAATATCCTCAAGACCCCGAAAGATGAACTAGAGAAGAAATGCTGTAGAAAGAAAGAAATACAGTAAATGAGTTAAGAAATAATATAGTATTATATAATAGATATAGTAGTTTTTAATAATAGATATAGTACTAAAACTTGTCTGGACCCCCAGATGAGACACATTTGCAGCTAAAAGACAAAAACAAAGATATTCTGGACCCAAAAAAGAGCCTTGAGGAACTCCACACGTCTTGTATGAGTAAATTTATTAAATAATAATAATAAATAAAATTTAGTAAATTTACCAAGAGACACAAATTAAAAACAATTCTGAACCGAACTGGAGATTCTCTCCTAGTTTTCTGGTCAGTCTAACAGGAAGTTTTGGTCTAAAGCCTCGTTTCCACCAACTGATGTGGGTCGGGACGGTCAGGGTGCGGATATGGAACTTTAATCTTTCCACATCCGAGCGTAACCTTACCTGAGAGGCGGAGTATCGGTCGGATAACAATAGATGCTTCAGCTACGTAACAGTTCAGCGCCTTCCTGAAAGTAGAACAAAACACGACTCAGAAACAAAGGAGAAGAATGGCGTCATCCAACAGGTTGTGTTCTTTCGTCTTGGCTCCACAACGCCATTTTAAAGAGATTTAATCAACAAAAAGAAAATATGTTGCTTTAAACAAGGAGCCGTTCCTCTTTGTTTTCATGCCAGGTCACAGGAAGTGATTTTTTTGGTCAGGTCGGTTAGATTGGTACCCCAACGCAAGGTCCCAGCAAAGTAGGACAGTTCAGGTCAGATATGAGGGTACCCGTCTCAGTTTTTATTTGTGGAAACAAAAGAAATGCTTCCCGACCTGCCTCGCCCCAAACCGGGGCTTAAAACCAGAACCAAAGGTCTGCTGCTGTGTTTACATGGACGTCGTTCAGGAAGGAAAGAGGACAGTTTCAGTGCTGTTTGTGGTCCAAATCCTGACTGAAAGGCAGCAAAACTATTAGGTGTCAGAATGTTAAAAAAAAAAAACGTTTTAAAATCATTTTACTTAAACGTTTACCAAAGTCCTCTGGAGAGAGGACTGTCGGTAGCACTAAGATCGGAGTTTTTTTTTCTTCTTCTTCCCATGATTCACGTTAAGGCTGTTACATAACCTGCAAGAACAGAGAACTTTGTTTATATTCTCAAACCTGGTTTAGCAGAATAAATTCTTATTGTGTAGCATCCAGGAACGATGGTGTGATTGGTCGGAAATTTGAAGTGGGCGTGGTTTAATGGGGAAACACAGGAAGCGGAAGGCTGTCGTTTCTGTTTTATTTGCTAAAGATTCAGTGAGGTTGAATGGATGGTTTTAAGGAACAGCTGGTCGAGGAGGTTATACATGTGGTGTATAAAGACACCACCCCATGTAAACCCCCACCCTGCTACGAACGACGTTTCAAATGAAGTAATAAATAACTAAACTAAACCTGTCTTCTTGTTCTTGTCTCCTTGAGAACAAGAGCAAGGCTTTCTGGTTTAGTGGAGCATGTACCAAGCATTAGTGGGAGCGTGTAGGTGGGGGCCAAACCGGAGTCTTTGGGAACGCCGCGCCATCTTTGTTTGAGTACGTCTGTAGTTACAAGCTGACAGAAAGTAGTCCCTCATTTTAAAGTATGATTCAAAACGACACGTGAGCTGCTTCCTGTTCCTGTTTTCCCCCGACATGCAGCAGAAGTCTGCAGGTTCATTTAAACATCCATGTTGAAGCTGACCTTCCTGGTTACTGTGACTGTACGCCGGACTCTGTTCCTTAATCCAGCCTGGACTTCAGACCGCAGAAGAAAACTGTTTGAGTCTGACATGGTTTCTGTTCGTGTGTAACCAAACGTCCAAACTCTTTAAATGGAAACGTGGTGACATTGATCCTGATGAGTTTCAGAACCAACCTTTTTTTTTTTTCAGACTCGGCACATATGAGATGAATGAGAGAACCAGTGACGAGTCCAGTGGCTGCCAGCTGTGTGACCAGTACCACCATGTAGGAGTTCTGGTGATTCCTTTGGTTCCTGAAACATCTCCGACTCCTCCGTCAGGGTTTCTGTGTTCCTGTCTTCCAGCTTCTGACTGAGATCGCCGGCGTTGTCACCGATCCCAACGCTCCGTTACGACTCCGCCGTCCCAGCGCGTCCTCTCAGCGCTCTGACCCGGCCGACTTCCAGGTTCTGCTCCCGATTCTGGAGGAGCGGGCGCAGCAGCTCCACCTGCTGAAGGTGAAGTCACGAAGTCGTGTCTAACCATCAGAGAGGAGTCTGTGTTTCTTGTTGCTGTCATCGGTGTGTGTGTGTGTGTGTGTGTTCAGGATCTTCAGCACAGTGTAAACAAACTGACTGTCAAGCTGTTGCCGTGGCAACCTCACAAGGGGAATGTTGCAGATGGGGTGAAGGTGGAGGACCTGATGGTGCTGGTGGATGACATGTTGGAGAACTTTGCCGATGACGAGCAGGTCCACCTTTAAATAACTTTCCCTCGTTTTTGTGGAGATTTTTGTCGCCCAGCAGCTGAAGGTGTTGTTGGTTCTGTAGAAGCTCCGGAGCCCGACCCGCTACACCCTGGCCTCCATGGTGTCTCATTTCCAGAAGCTGTTTGACATCCGCTCCCTCAGCGGGGTCTTTCCTCGCATGAACGAGGTCTACACCCGTCTGGGGGAGATGACCAACGCCATGAGGAACCTCAGAGATGTTCTGAACCTAGGTACCCTGCCCAGAGCTGTTCTGGATGATTCCACAGGTAGTTTGGAACAATGGAACCCAAATGCTTGTGGTTTTCTCGTCAGATGACAGAGTTCCTGCAGCTGAGGTGGTGAACCAAGTGGCCAGACTGGTTTCCTCTAACACTGCAGCGCTCCAGGACCTGCAGGGAGAAGCCGACATCGACAGGTTGGAATATGAGCGGAGGAGAGCACCACGATGAAAATCCCTTTTTAAACCTTTATTCTCGTTTTCCAGCATCATCCTCAAGGTGAAGCAGCATGATGAGTTCTTCCCGGCTTTCCACGCCCTCGTTACAGAAATGCTGCTCGTTCTGGGTAAGTACCAATATATCAAAACGATAAATGCAAAAGAAAGAAACACAAATTTCTGAATTTAGATTTAAAATCCTCTCCTGTCAACAGCCAAGAAGAGGTGAGACGTAAATAAAATGGAGAGATTTTTTTTATTTCTAAAGTCTTTATTTGGCTCTTTAACTAAATGTAAAAAGAAAAAAATAAACAAAAGCAATTTGCACGTATGTACAGATACAACATGTACTGTCAGGGTTCTTGTAGTACCAAATGAGTCCACCGGGGGGCAGAAGACAAGCAAGCTTTGGAGCATAAGGTGATAAAGTAGGTCTGAAACTGGATTTATCAAATATCATACATTATAGGTAAAATCTTTTCAGGTGTGTACTGGGTTTGTAAAATCTTAAAACACACTCTTCTACATACATTAAGAGGAAGGAGGAGCAGGAGGAGGGATAAATACAACCGAGGAGGAATGGACAATGATGTGGTCATACCTTTAGAAATATACTGGTCACAGAAATGGAGGGAATACAGTAGATTTTTTTTTTATTGCACCGCATCATAAATCCCATCACAATGAAACCACCCGGGTCTGTTGCAGGAATTGTAATAACCACTGCCATGTTTGTTGGGATTGCCTGGTCATTAGAGACTATTGGAAACAGATATCTGTTTATGTGCTTACGGATTATACCGCAATCAGTAGAAAAAAAGACAATATTTAATATTTAGTGAATATTCTGCTGGTTGCAGCTAAAAAAAAGCCATAACCAGGGAATGACTGGATGGTGATCACAATAGATATTTATATTATGGAAAAGGCTGCAGCCTTAGTCAGTTTGAAGTTGGAGCTTTTATCATCTTACTGGACAAAATGGATTCACTTTGTTATTCCACTCAGGCCTCATTTTATTCCTACCAATAATTAGATTTATTTTTGAGAAAATGCTGCTCCCTATTTGTACATTTCTCTCAAAATGAACCAAATACTATTTTCCTGTGTTTATCATGTTTATTGTTTTGGTTGCATCTTACAAATTCAGCAGCTCTGTCCAGTTTTCTAATGCGCCCTCTAGTGGAATCCTCTGGTAACAACAAGCTAGTTTTGGAGTGATTATGCTCACAATAGAGCTGGTTGAGGATTCCTGGCTGAAGCTGGGAAAGCTGCTGTGGTTCAGGAAATGGAGGGCTTGTCTCCCAGCCAGAAGGTTGCTGGTTTGATTCCTGTCACACAGATGTGTATCCAGATGTTTAGCAAAACAAAACAGAATAAACTCCTGAAAATGTGTTAAAGATCATTGACGTTAGATCTGTTTGGATGTGAAGTCTGATCAGTCGGGACCCCCTCACCTCTGACTCTGTTTCAGGTGTGACTCACCTGGACGACGTCCTTCCTGCTGTGAAGTCTTTAAAAGAGACACAGTGACCTGCTGCTGTCTTCTGCATCTGGATCGTCATTTTTAACTTAAATAAAAACTTTGAGTGAGTTCAGATTCCGTCTTGTGATGGTTTCTTCGCTCCATGTCGGGGTCTGATCTGTGTCCTTTACAAATATCTCCCTTTCTCTTCATCAAATGTTCCTATACAAAATAAAAGCTGGTTACAGGACATTTTTGTCCACGTTGTCATGATGCAGCAGCTTTAAAACCAACTAGCTTGTTTAGATGAAACAGGATCATGTAGCTTAGCGCCAAGTAACCTGGATACCGAGCTCCTCTTTAAGTATTTTTAAAGTTAATTTAAGCTCCAATGTCAAAGTCTTGATTACTGCGTTAAAGTGTTGTCTCTAAATATACGTCGTGTTGGAAAGTTAAATAGTGCGACTTCAAAACTGTAGAAATCATTTTACTTTAATAAAGAGATGTCACTTATTAAATTCCTAATTATTTTAAAAGTTATACATCTTCCGATTTTAATTAAAGCATATTTCAGATTTCCAATGAAAATCTGCAAAACTCTACACTGGGTTCCAAATTATTATGCAAATACAATGCAAATTGTATTTAAGTGTCAGAAAGACTAAATGTTGTGTTCTTCACTTTAACTCATGGATGGTATTGTGTCTCAGGGCTCTGTGAATCATTGAAATCAATCACATACACCTGTGATAATTAGTTGGCCAGGTGAACCCAATTAAAGGAAAAACTACGTAAGAAGGAT
>JBAFSZ010000027.1:3460805-3474347 GCA_036919955.1 Melanotaenia pygmaea
TTCCTCCGTGGTAAAGGTAGTAAAGGTGCGTGATGCTCATTGACAGTTCTTAAACTTCCTCCTGGTTCAGTAATTACTGCAGTCAGTCTTTACAAAGTTTCTTTATTTTCAACATATGAGGTTTCATGTATTTCAGGTTGTTTTACTAATCAGTTGTGTTCACATGCAGGCTTCCTAGTTTTAGACCCTAATATAAAAATAGAATAAGGCAGACAGACAGACAGACAAATAGTTTTGATAGCAATTCAAACCTTAAATCTTTCCTGGATAATGTATAAGAATCAATGACATCACATATCGAAATTATTTTCAAAATTTAAATCTGGACTTTGAAAATACACAGACAATCTTGTTCAACATTAGCTATTTTGGTTAATTTGACCACCACTTTGTGTGTGTGTGTGTGTATATAGGCTATATATATATATATACATATATATATATATATTAGGGATGTCACGCATCACCGGTGTTAATTTATTGCGTTAATGTTTTTAACGCATGCGCGGCATGACAATCCCTGTACATCCGTCATCTCTGTTATGACGGCGGGACGTGGAGAATCGCGATGAAAGAGATCAGCCGGGTGGCTCTATGGATGGACTTGAGAATAAACCCAGCATGAGCAATAAACTCATGAACATCACCTCCATTGGTGCTACCATTGCTACCATGGCTGTCAGTGATCAGCTGATCTGCTTTTGTGGCGTTAGTTTATCATTCAGCTGAGAAGGAGGAAACTAGCTGTTCATGCTTCACAACGTCACATATTCACCCCAAAATGTTGTATTTGGCAGGACCTTCTCTAACGCAGTAGCTGACAGATTGTAGAAAGGATTTGTATTTCAACTATGGAGCGGTGGGTCTAGAAAATATCTGATTGGGGACTAGACAGGGACGCTGACCAGGAAAAGGGGGCACAAATAAGACCATTTTTGGGCCTAGATTTTATTAAATATCACACTGATTATTACAACTAAAGTGATCATCTAATGTAAAAAAAAAGTGAAGAAATACTTGTAAAACAAGCAGCCAATGATCTATTTTAGCAACAGATGTTGACTTTGAGTGATGCTGCTGCAGGACTTTTATCACTGCTGCACAGACACTCACACTTCAGTGATAAAGGAAAAACCTGTTTTTAGCCAGATAATCAGTTTTATCAGAGTTTCTTCATTAATGTTGCTGTTAAAACTTCAGTCGTCACATCTGCTGGTTTTATGACAGAAATTATCCCCAAGGAGACGGTCGGTGAGACGAAGATATATGAATTCTGAATTATGATCTAGAACGTGGTAGAGTTGGTTTAGAACAACATATAGAAGTACATAACAACAACATATAGAAGTACATAACATGCTGCATTTACTGACTGTCAAAATGATTCTACTGCAAAACATATCCACCAGGGGGCAGCAGACAATTATCAGATTGTGTTCAACAGGGGTCTAAGCAAAGCTTTTGCCATTAAGTGATGCAAGAGGTCTCAGAAACTGCATCTTTCAAATATGATACATATGGCTTTAATGGTTTAAAGACAAAATCCTGCTTTTAAAGACTCACTTCAGAAAATGTATCGAAGATTTTTTTCTATTAATTTCTAGATCAGAGTTTCTAGCAACATCATATTATTCTCATTAGTTCTGTGACACAGGAAGTGGTGATCAGCCTAGCTCAAAGGTACTCAATCCTGGTCCTCTTGGGTTGATGTCCTGCAGGTTTTAGAAGTTTTACTGCTGCAACAGCTCTAATTCAGACTCAGACTTGTGCAGAACCTGATGTCAGTCTGCTAACTACTCACTGATTTGAGTCAGGTATGTTGCATTAGGGAAACTTTTAAAACCTGCCTGACACTGGCCGACAGGAACAGGATTGAGGATCACATACTGAGCGCATTGTAGATCAGAGTCTTCAGTTTTTCATCTGCTTGACCATGTAGAAGCTGGGCTGAAGCAGCAGGAAGTTACAGATACCAGGGAACAGAACTGACAGGTATTTATCTTATTTAAAGGGGAGGTTGTAGCTCAGGGGAACTGCTGTTGTCTGTCAATTGGAAGGTTAGTGGTTCAATCCAGACAACATATCACAGTATCATTTGGCAAGACTGAACCCCACAATGACTCGAATGTGTTCATTTGTGTGTGATTGTAAAAAAAAAAAAATGGTCCTAGGAAGTGCTGTTTGAGTGTGTGTGAATGGGTCAATGTGACTTGTTTTGAGTGGTCAGCATGACTAGTAAAGCTTTATAAAAATACAGTCTATTTACCATTCAAATACTAAATCATTCTTGAATAACGCGTAATAATCTATAACATCACATGGTTCAATGTTTTCAAGGTATCTGGTGATCAGATGTCTCACATCTTCCTCTATAAAGAACAAAAAAACAAAAGTAAAGATTATGTTTCTGGTTGATGTAATTCAATAGAAGATATAGTAAAAACATTGTATCACTGTGTTGCAGGAAGTCCTTCGGAGACCAAACCAACCAGACCCAGTGAAGGAGGTATCTGCTTAGACTATATCTAAACTTCAACTCACTTATTTACCAGAGCTTGTTTGTTTCCTGCAACAGGAAACAAACCTAGAGGAGGAAAAACAACAGTGGGGGACATCTGCAGCAGGAAAATGTTTAAATGAATCACATTTGAGCAGTTTTTGATAGCAATTCAAAACTTAAATCTTTCCTAGATAATGTATAGGAATCTATGACTTCACATATATAAATTATTTTTAAAACTCACAATTGGACTTTGAAAATACTCTGACAATCCTCCTGTCCAATATTAGTTATTTTGGTTTATTTGACCACCACTTTTTTCACTTGAAGAATCCTGCAAAATTCAAATGACTTTTACAGGATTCTTCTACTAATTTCTAGATCTGAGTTTCTTGTGATGTCATATCCTCGTTAGTTCTCTGAAACAGGAAGTGGTGGTCAGCCTAGCTCAAGGATACTCAGTCCTGGACTTCGAGGGCAAGTGTCCTGCAGGTTTGAGAAAGTTTCCTGTTGGAACAGATCTAATTCAGACTCAGACTTGTGCAGAGCTTGATGTCAAGCTCTGTTACCCGGGCGTAGACACCAGGGAACAGAACTGATAGATATTTGTCCAATTAAGGGGACAGCTGTGGCTCAGGGGAACAGCGGTTGTCTGTCAATTGGAAGGTTAGTGGTTTGATCCAGACAACATATCACAGTATCCTTTGGCAAGATACTGAACCCCACGATGAGTCAGATGTACTCGTCAGTGTGTGATTGTGAGAAGGTCCTAGGAAGTGCTGTATAAGTGTGTGTTAATGGGTCAATGTGACTTGTTTTGAGTGGTCAGCATGACTAGAAAATCATTATAAAAGGACAGTCTATTTACCATTCAAATGCCAAATCATTCTTGAATAACGCGTAATAATCTATAACATTACATAGCTCAAGGTTTTCAAGGTATCTGATCAGATGTCTCACATCTTCCTCTATAATGAATAAAAAACAAAAGTAAAGATTATATTACTAGTTGCTGTAAGTCAGTAGAAGAAGTAGTAAAAAGATGATATCACTGTGTTGCAGGAAGTCCTTTGGAGACCAAACCAACCAGACCCAGTGAAGGAGGTATGTGCTTAGGCTATATCTAAACTTCAACTCACTTATTTACCAGAGCTTGTTTGTTTCCTGCAACAGGAAACAAACCTAGAGGAGGAAAAACAACAGTGGGGGACATCTGCAGCAGAAAAATGAAAAATGAATCACATTTGAGTAGTTTTTGATAGCAATTCAAAACTTAAATCTTTCCTGGATAATGTATAGGAATCTATGACTTCACATACATAAATTACTTTGAAAACTCACAATTGGACTATTTGACCACCACTTTGCTCACTGGAAGAATCCTGCAAAACTGCTATAGCAAAAAATGAACAGACATAGCTTATTAATAGTCGTGACTCTAATCCAATAAATCCAGTCCAATTTATTTATAGAGCACTTTAAAAACAACAATGTTGACTAAAACACTGAACAATGAAGCAAAAAAAATGTTTAAAATTATTTACCTATAAATTCATTCAAACAAAATACAGACAAAAAACAGTAAGTTAAAAATCATAAAGTAACCAAAAACCATATAAAACCTTAAAAAACACAATAGCATCACCTCAGTTAGTGTTAAGAGCCAAAGAAAACACTGGTTTCCTCTTTAATTATGCTTTTAAAGTGTAAAGATATGTAAATGTTCCCTCTTTGTTCTGTTCAGAGAACAAAGTGGGAAGTCTCTCCGTCATCTGATGAATCTTCTCGCAGACGGACATTAAGGTGGTGTAAAATCTGTTTTTATCACTGTGTTGCAGGAAACTCCAATTGGACCAAACCAACCAGACCCAGTGTAGGAGGTACGTGCTCAGACTGTATTTAACTCTCAGTGCACCTTCAAGTACCAAATGTGTACTTTTTGCTTATTTTGTGTTTTTGCTTTCTCAATATCAGCTTCAGTTTAAAGGATAATCGTTTGAACATTGACCAGAATTTTTATTTTATGTTAAAAATTTCACAATCCCCTTTATTGATTTTTGTATACAATAGAAGACAAGCAGACTTTACTTCGGGACTGATTTGGTCCCAGTGACTCTCATTATAAACACATATTTTTGATAAACTGTAATTCTCATATATAATATAAAAATTTGGATTTCTTATAACAAAAAGGGCATAAAACATGTGAAATATAACATTTTACATTATATTTTTATATCAGTAGTTATGTCTGAAGTTGTTAATAAGATCTGATGTGAAAAAAGTGAGAAAAATAAATTATATATCACATTTTTATCGCCACTTTTATGAGAGGTACCATTTTGGTACCTAAGGGTAAAAAATGTAAGTTTTTTTAAGGTGCCTCAGGGGTTAAACTTCAACTCACTTAATTACTAGAGCTGTGGTCCTTTTATGTGCTCTTTTTTCCCCCATATTTAGATGGATTTGGGTTCAACCTGGAAGATGCTCTTCATCCAGGTAAAAACTATCATAAACACCTCCTAGTAAAGCTGCATCGCCCTGAGAAAGCAGCCAGTGAGGGTGCTATATTTTGTCTTCTTAAGTGATGTAACAATTTGTCCATCTGAGACAACAAATAAATAAAGACACAGAGAAGAAAAATTTGAGGTTTGGATCAACAAAAGGTCTCACTAACATCCTGTTTTTGTTGTAGGTCCTCAATCTTCCAAGCCCTTTGCAGGAAGTAAGTACACCTTGAAGAAATGTCTAAAAATCAAGCAGATACCAAAATGTAGATGAAAACAGGAAGACTTTTCATAGCTTCTTCAGGTTGTTAAATTTGGAAACCTTGCTAAATTTCAACTTTGTGAATTGAGTTTATTTATTTATTTTTTAATTCCTAGAGGACACTGGATTCAAACTGGAAGACGCTCTCCGTCCAGGTAAAGCAAATTGTGGATATACCACCAAACCCAGAATAAGACATTATTCTTAATTATTTTTTCATGTATGCTTGCTCCAGTGTTATTTGGTGAATGTTATCCCATAGCTTAGCAGTTTCCAGAATCATGCTGCTTGTGACACCAGAACCAGTCAAAGTCAGTTTAAACAAGCAGTCATCACATGTCAGGGCCTCAGAGGGGAAGAGTCTGACGATTAAATGAAGGATTTATTAACAAAGAAACTTGAGAAAAAAAAGACAGATTTCCTTTCCTTTAAGCTGCTTTCTGGAATCTGATTTAAAAAATGACAGATTTCTGGATAAAGAGCTCCACCATGAGGCTGTTTATACAGAAACGACTCCAACTCACATTGTTATTTTCTCAGCTTGTGTATCTTCAGTCAGAACTCCTGCTTCCTTTTTATAATTAAATGTTCTCTTCCTGTCCGCACAGCTGCAAAACCCACGGATAAACCCAGTGGAGGAGGTGAGACTGCAGACTCAACTCTTATGTATGGAAAACAAATCAGCATCCAAACCTAGAAGAGGCTTATTATTCTGGTCTCATCCTCAGACTGCCCGGCCAGTGTGGTCCAGAAGCTGAGCACCCTCATCGAGAACCAGAACCAGCAGCTGCGTCTGCTGGGGCTGCTGCTGGCTCGCACTTCCCCCACTTCCGCACCCCCCACTTCCACACCCCTTACTTCCACTTCCACAGCTGCCTTTGGATGAAAGTGACATCTTCGGTAATCCTGGATCTTTCCATATTTTCCTGTGACATAAACAACTTTCCACTCAGGTTAATTACTTTTAATGACCAAAGCTTCTATGTGTTTTTAGACAAGAAGATCCCCTGCAGGATGACGCTGATGAAGATACCATCCTCATTTTTTTCTTGATAAGTATAGAAGCATATAGGGGAAAAAAAAATAAATCAAAATAAGTCAATCAGTTAAGTGGCAAAGATGATACATAGTCAGATAAAAATGGCTGATGGAAGGAATGCTAACAAAAATTAGCTGCTCAGAAGGGACAGACTGTTCAGAGATATTTGGTGATTCAATAAAAATTATCATAGAAAACGTCTGTGTTGGTTTATTTCTGTCAATCGCTGGAGAAAACTGACTAAAAATTGAAGGACTGTCTATAAGGTTAGAAACAAAATAATTGTAATAATAATGTGTAACAAAATCAAAAGTCAGTGACTGGAAATTTTGATATGTCATTAAAAAATGTGTTTCTATCTAATCACTTTCTTAAGTAAATATGTTTTTATTCTGCTAGAATTACCATTTATACAGTATAAACTTGCCTTGGCATACACGGCAGTAGCCATATTTGCACCAGCATTTTTACTACAGTGTCTGAATGGACAAACAACTCTGTTTGTGGACAGAGAACGTAGATAGCAGTTATGGCTCAGTTATAGCACTGGCAAGTGTTGTGTGGGCCAGAAGTGGACCAGATATCAGTTGCCAGCCTGGCTTGGCAAGTCTCCTTTGGGCAACATGTGGCCTAGTTGTTGGTCTGGACATGGATTATGGAAAGTATTTTGTGGATCAAAAGTGATCCATATACAGAAAGCCTGCCTGTAAATAGATTATGGCAATTTCCTTGGCAGCCACATGTGGTGAAATTTTGGCAGCTACACTCACATTTAGACAACGCTGTAAATCAAGGCCAAATTTGGGCCAAACACATTTTGATATCTGAGAACCCTCTGAGCTTTAACACTGCAGGACCGGCTTTGTTTGATAGGAATTAGAGCACTGTTTGGGATGATTAATACCTTACGGACCACAGAAGAAGACAGTTCACAAGTACACAATACTGAAGTAGTAGTCATCGATGCACCTGAGGACACTGGGTCCACTCAATGTTGACAGCATGTCTATGTAATAAAGAATTTTGGCCACTGATGGCTACCGTACAGGTACAACTGAGCTTGGCATATGAAGTCATTGCTATGCCCATCTTTACCACTAGATACCAGTAAATCTTACACACTGTGCCTTTAAGAATTGCTCAGAAAGCTGATTTCATTCACAGGAACAGAAAAACAGACATTTCATACCAATATTTCACTTTAATCTTTCTGTTATGTCCAGAGCAGGTGTGAGGCCCTTATCTTTGACATCGACAGTCACACAGACACAGCTGTTCTAGTTCTACTGCTTGCAAAATCCCGCTGCCATATGTCTTTATTAGGTAGAATAATACAACATAGACGTGCACATAGTTTCATGACATTTTGCTTTTTATTTAAATAGCGGGAAAAACTGTGTGTCTTTACATCAAATCAACTCAGTCCCTTTATTTTGGCATCTTGACATTTTAAACAAGTTTTCATTCATAATGCATGTTCATTTTCATTACTATACACAAGTTTACTGCACTGTAACTCTAACAAATGAGATGGACACACCATGCATAAATTGCACAGACACTGATCATGTCCAAGTCATTCTTCTTGCTTTCTTCACCACAAACTCAGCAATAAGATCTTAATAATCCAGTGTGGATGCAAAGTCCTTTTCACTTGATAGCAGGGCAAGCCTGCACAGTCTGTCCTGTGACATGGATGTTCAGAAATAGTTTTTAATTAGTTTCAACTTTGACAAGCTTCGCTTGTCAGATGCCACCGTTACTGAAAAAGCCAATAGGACCCCGAAGACAATCTCGCACTTTTGTGAAAGTTCCTTTGATCCTTTAAGATAACAAAGTGTTTTAAGTGATGTGGCTGTTCCCTCGGGATTATCTCTCCAAGTATCCTCAACTCTGTGATGAGGTCCACTGCATTTACATCCTGTGATTTGGACGTGCTCAGAGCATCACTCAGTCTTGTGCACTGTCTTTGCTGGTCAGTCGCCTCCATTTCATGCAGTTTGGTCAGTTAAAAAAATGAATATGTGCACAAACTCCTGCATTTGCTTAAAATGGAGAGCAGTGAAGGCCTGGTCCACTATCACATTAAAATAGTCTGTCATGTACGCCTGCTCTGGGTATGAAGTATATTCATTTTCATTATTTTGTGCTTTTATTACAGGTTCAGATCCATATCAGAAACAATCTCTGTTGCAGAAGCTTTTGCAGACACAAATCCAGTGTCTCTGTATGTTTGCATGAAGTCAATTAATCCATCTAGCTGTGATAAGGCTTCGTCATGCTGCCTGTCCTCTGACTGGAGTGTCTTACTGACTGTCTTCAAGGCAAAATAAAAAATTCCTACCATATCACCACAGACATGATAAATTCAAAGCTTTGCATGATGCTAGTTGTTGCCACCACTTTAGCATATTCAGACCAGGAAGCTTTGGGCATCTGCTCAACCACTGCAGCTCTGGAAGTGCCAATAAATTTATCCAGCAATCCCTGCAGTAAGTTATTAAATTCTTCCTCCTTTTAATTGTTTTGGGTCACGCTAACTTTACCCCCACTACCTTTTGTGGAAATTTGGCGAAAAGAGGAGTTCTATAAAACAGTTTTTACTGGAAGAACAAATTAATATCAGGGTGATTCAGTCACTCAGGAATATGGAACAAATCTGACAGATTTATTCGCTTGCCTTTCAGTCAAGCTCTGTAGCTTAACTCTTCATGTCTCCAAATGCGTGGCCACATAAATAAGAAATGTGGAGATACATATTAAACTACTCTTTAATCAACATTTTTAAAAATAATCGTTCTAAAATTAAAAAAATGAAATTGCAAGTTAAAGGAAAAGTTAAGTTTTTTTTCTTCTCTAAATGGTCCGGGATACACAAGACTTAACTCAGGAAACATACATGGAATGCAGATGCTATTAAGTCTTATTAAATATACATGATTTCCCTGTTGTAACCTGTCAGGTGGGTCCCTGCTGCAGAGTGCAGTCTTGTTACTGCCAACTTTCAGAAAGCTCCAACAAAAAAACGTCACACAGATGTGTTCAGTTGAAGACTTCAATAAAGACTTAATTTTAGCTAAAAAAAAAAAAGAAGAAAAAAAAAATGACCAGCAATATGTCATGTAGCTCAATGAGAGCCCCTAGTGGGCAGATGAGGAATAACAAGATAGGATCATCCCTTTATGACCACAGTGCAGCATCTTCTCATGCCACTTCCAGCAGGATAATGCACCATGTCACAAAGCTCAGATCATCTCCAACTGCTTTCTAGAACATGACGATGAGTTCACTGGACTTCAACGTCTTCCACAGTCACCAGATCTCAGTCTAACAGAGCAGCAACTGTGTGAAGCTGTCATGTCAACATGGAGGAAAACCTCTGAGGAAGGTTTCCACCACCTTGTTGGATCCCAATGATGCCAAGAATTAAGGCAATTTTGGAGGAAAAGGGGGCCCAGCTTGGTACCATCAAGGATGACCTGATAAAGTGACAGACGAGTGTATGTGTTGTTATAATATACACAACCCAATAAATAAATAAATTTAAAAATGAGTTAAAAATAAGTTGGGATGCTGTGTAAAGTGTTAATAGCTAAATACAATGATTTGCAAAACTCATCAGCCCATACTTCTCTCCCAGTAGAGACAACATATGTTGAAACTGAGGCATTTTACCATTTCATGGAAAATATTAGCTCATTTTCAATTTCAACAATTCTGGATCATGTTCACATCTGGCTTCAGCTTTGCCTGATGGAGCTTTAACCTGCATTTGTGGATTTCAAGGTGAACTGTGTTCTCAGACAGTGATTTCTGGAAGTCTTAATGAGTTCATGCAGTGGTTTCCAGTAGAAAATCGTGTCTGCTTTTAATGTAGTGCTGCCTGAGGACCCAGAGATCACCAGCATCCAGTTGTGACCTTTGTTCTTTGCCTGTATGCACAGAGATTCCTCCTGATTCTCCTTTGATACTATAAACTGTAAATGGCAGTTTTACTTTGAAGAACATTTTTCTTTCTTCTTTTCTTTACGTCTGAGAGACTCTGCCTCTCTGAAATGCTCTTTTTATACCCAGTCATGTTGCTGAAGTGCTGCCAGTTAACCTGATTAGTTGTAGAATAATCCTCCAGTTGTTTGTTATTTGTGCCAGTTACTTTTCCAACCTTTTGTTGCTCCTGTTCCAACGTTTTACAGACGTGTTGCTGCCGTTAGATTCAAAATGAGGTTAATATTTTCCATGAAATGATAAAATGTCTGTTTCAACATCTATGTTGTTGTATTTGGAATAAAACATGGGTAAATAGGATTAGCTGTTTTATTTACAGCTTAGACTGTGTTTTTTTTTTTTTTTTTGGTAATGGGGTTGTGGATAGATAAGATCAAACAGAACACTAGATGGCAGACAGAAGTCGGTGTTGGTTCTGCTGGGTGGTGCAGTCCACGCCTTTGACGTAGCTGTTCTGCTCATTTTGTCCTCGTGCTTCTACGATGAAGTAAAAAACAGTGTTTGATTTAAAAATAAAAATAAATAACTTAGATAGTTTAGATTCTATCTACTGTATAATAGAGATATACGTGGTTTCCTGTCGTTTACCAGGGGCTTGGACCCTGCTGCCCCCCGGCCCCCCTCCCCAGCCCCGCGTGCCACGCCCGGCAGAGCTGAGTCACACTGTAAGCGGACACCATCAAAGTTTCTGTCCTCCCAGACGGAGCTGCGAGTTCAAACCCAGAGAAGCAAAGAAGCAGAGCAGCTGAAAACACCATGAAGTCGGTTCTGAGGTTCGCTTGTGTTCTGTTTCTGGTCTCCGGAACTTTAACTCAGGACGGTAAGTTTCATTCCCGAACTTCCTAAAGAGTGTGTGTGTGTGTTTTAGTGCGCGTTATTTTTAAGGTGACGCATGAAATCTAATCATAGTTGAGACTGTAACATTGGTCGGTTCGGTGTTTACTCCTTTTCCAAGGCAGGAATGTGGACTTTCTGGTTCCGTCCTGGCTGCAGCGGTAATGGTGTCTCACTTTCCACCATGCTGCTGTTTTATCTTCTATTCAATACAACTTTATTTATACGGCGTCACATAACAAATGGAGATCATGCGTTTTAAAAGTTACAGTTTATTATAGTTCGACAAATCCATTAAGTGATCCACATTAGTCCAGTTTATAATCACTTCAATTCAGTTGATTTACTAATCCAACCTGGGTTGCACGAGGCGACAGTGGAGAGGAAAACCTTTTTTAAACCAACAAAAACAGTCTTGTATTTATACCTGAATGTAAAGAAAGCAATGCATCATGGGACGTCCCCCAGCAGCCTGTGTTGGAGGATCTGAGTGTCAGACCTGCTATGTTATTACACCTTTCTGCAGGTGTTCACACTGCTGAGATCTGCAGGACGTTCCTCCTTTTAGGAATACAGTGGAATATTTACCCGAGGAATAAAAGGACTGGGTCAATATATTAATAATATCAGTTGATGACTCTTTTATTTTCCTGTCGCGTGAAAAAGGAAGGAATTAAGATGAAATACACTGATAAGCCTGGAGCCTTTTAACAGTAAGGTTTTAAATTCGTGACAGATCTACTTCCTGTTTCCTGATAATAAAAACAGAAAGTAAAAACTAAGTAGATGCCACTCTGTGTGATCAGGTTTATTGAGATTTTCCCTGAGAGGAAAATGAAGTGATCTTTTCAGATTGAAGGTACGGAGCTGCAGCCTCTGAAAGTCTGTCCTCCACCTTCCTGTGTGGTGGATGAGTGAGTAATGGAGCTGCTCAGTGTGTCAGTCAGTGCTGCCATGGTAACCAGTAAACAAACTCTCTGACTTCCTGCAACACTGCAGTGCAGCACATGTTTCTGCTGAGAAGTAAAATTGTTAATGGTATTCTCCTCCTGCAGAGTTCGACCTGTCAGATGCTCTGGGGGATCCAGGTGAGCTTCTCAGACATTTTACCGGCATCATTTCTTCGTACGTTCACGTGGAAGGAGACACATTAACAAATTCTTGTCTCTACAGACCCAACGCCTGCAAAGCCCAAAGAGCAGCCGAAGGCCCCGGGGAAACCGAACTCTGGAGGTTTGTATCCTCTCACTTGTTGCTGTGTGTGTTTGTGTTGACATCAAATTCCAGATTTCTTTCTCTTTGAGGACTTGTCAAAGAGAAATTCTGCCAAATTAAATTAAAAATTTAAGTTTTTCTTCCATGTCATGACTTTTGTAGAAATGCGATTTCACACTGATCCAGTTAAAGTGTCTGGAAATAATCTGGAAAACATCAGGATGTGCTGTGGAAGTGAATAAGCTAAAATATGTCCAGGAGTTTTGAAGGAAAGCCCATCATGGCTTCTTCTTAGATGGGTTTCATCTCATTACGGGAAATGTTCTGCCCCATGAGTTTTACATCAGGGTGGCATTAGAGGGTGGTCTCTGTGTACTGATCCATGTTCGTCTCTCTTCCAGGTGGGCTAGACCTCAGTGATGCGTTTGGACCAGGTAAATACATGTTGCAGCTCTGAACTGAAACTCAAATATTGCCTCTTATTTCTGATTAAATTCAGTCTAGTTTTCTACTAAATCTGCTCAATGTGTCTAACAACATTAATACTAGGGATGCATTGATACAGTATTTTTCCAATCAAGTATAAGTACCTACATTTGAGTACTTTCCTATAAAAAAATACCGATATGAATTCTAATAAACCCGTTACAGTTCTCTGGTAAGGAGTGGTTAATTGTGTGAAATACCACCTGGGTCATCCTGCAGCCATCCTGTAAATGTAAGGCTGTTAGAAACTTTACAAATAAGGAGGATAAAGTTTTTCTTTTTTTTTTTTTTATGGATTTGGTTTACCGATTTAACAAAGCACCTACTTGCCCAAAATCAGCTTTTCTCGCAGAGGTAAGGCCAAATTCAGACTTTTAATACGACCTGAGTAAGAATTTTGTGTTTATGTGTTAATACATTAAAACAAACCCAGTTCATTTCAGAAATGAATCTCTTTATTAACACGTTGATTTCGATAGCCCTAGTTTTTTTTTTACATTCGCATCGGGTTCAAGTAAAGATACCTGGTACTGGTATCTGTACTGGTGCATCCCTAATTGTGATGGCTGAAGACTCTGGACAAGTCAGAGTTCTGGTTTTGTTGGACTTTACTTTAGGCCAGGGATCACCAAATCCGGACCTCTTGAGCCAGTGTCCTGCAGGTTTTCAATATCTCCATACTGCAGCACACCTG
>JBAFSZ010000027.1:3474447-3492681 GCA_036919955.1 Melanotaenia pygmaea
CTTGACTATTGACTATTTCATTTGAACCAGGTGTGTTGCAGCAGGGATGCAGTGAAAACCTGCAGGACACTGGCTCATAAGGTCCAGAATTGGTGATCCCTGCTTTAGGCCATTGACAGTGTTGATCCCAGCATCTTAATTAATGGAATTTATTGTGGATTTTAGAGCCCTATGATTTCAGTGTGGACAGAATTTAACAGCGGAACATGGAATATCTTGGAATTTGCTCCTATGTGGGTGAAATCTGCTTTCCCTGTCAATTGAAGAGTTTTTCACTGTCTGAACCAAACAAAAAGAAAAACTAGATAAAAGTCAAATGTATTTTGACCTCTGTAGGCCCCATCTGAATCAGCCCAGACAAATTTAAATGTTGTGTTTGACAGGTTGAAGTCTTTAGACTCTTTTATCCTTTGGAAATTGAGGTCATATAGTCAAATACAAAATTCAAGGGATAAAAATTCATTTTAAAACAACAACATCACTTAACATAAATTAGGTGATGTGAGAGACTACAGACCTTCGGAGTCACTCAGGGTTCTGTTCTGGGCCCACTACTGTTGTTGTTGTATATTCTTCCCTTTGGACGGAATATAAACCAGTTCGGTTTCATTTCGTAGCAGATTTATGCTAATTTGCTTGTGTTGATTTAGATGTTTAACCTCGGTCCAGTTGACCCTGATAACTTTAGGTATTGCTTTAGATTCCCAACAGCTGGTACAGAATAATGTTTTCCATTTGAGGTATATTGCAAAATTCAGAAGGCTTGTATCAAAATCTGAATTGGAGATGATTATCCAGGCTTTCATTTCTTCTCATTTTAGAAGATGTACTGAAGTGTCATCTCACTGAAGTTTTATGTCTTGTTATTTTTGCAGACGACCATCCAACCCCAAAACCCAAGAAACCAAGTTCTGGTGATTTCGGTAGGTTGTATTTGTTTGATTTAAGCTAATCAGAACATGAGTGTCACATGTTCAGTGTATTAACAAGGCCAAATGTCTTCTGTGTGTTCCAGATGGATTTGATCTGTCAGATGCCATCAAACCAGGTGAGGAAGACTTTATTGAAAGACTTGCTGCGATTGTCCCACAGTTGTGTCCAGTTCTGTTGACATCTTTCACTTCTTTAGCGATGCTGATAGTGTGCTTGTGTCTGCAGACCCCAATCCCAAACCTGATAAACCTGCAGACAAACCAACAAGGAGTGGAGGAGGTGAGTCCTCTGAAGGCCTGACTGGTGCAGGAGTTGTTTCATCTGCAGACTGATGTCGGTCTGTACCTGACATTAATGTAGTCATGTGACACCACAGGAGTCTCTTAGCTTATTATGCTCATCTTTCTCTAACAGAACATTTTCTGACACTTTTTCTGAAGAATAATTTTACTTCCTCACTGGTTCAGCTCAGTTGTGGTGCACCACAGGGCTCAGGCCTTGGCCCACTTCTGTTCTCTGTCTACCTATTGGCCTCTAGAAGTTCCATTTTTGTGCTGATGACATTCAGCTACACATGTCGATAAAACCCAAAGCAGCCCTGTGAGTCTGTGGACTGCTTGTCTTTCTGATGTTAAATCCTGGATGCCCCAAAATGTTCTGAAGTTGTCTGAAGGTTTGGTTCCCCAAAGTCTGTCATTTTGGTTGTTGTCTGATCTCACCTTGACTACTTTAACTCATTGTACTCAGGTATCAGTCAGGGCTTCTTCTGTTGACTAATTCAGACTTATTGACCCGGAATGTGTCGTCCTGACCACTGTGATCTACAGATAGTGACTTTTTCAACTATCCATAGGTCACAGTTTGTGATAATGGGAGATAGGCCTTTTAACACTAGAGCCCTCCCACATGGACCTCTTTGCTGTACTCAGTCAACATCTGTTGATATCTAGAAATCCATCCATATCCCTTTCCTTTTACAGAGGGGCTTGATGTATATATTACATATTCTGTTGCTGCTAATCTGGCTGCCTTGTCCATACTTTGTGGCTGAGAGCTTTGAAACTTTGTTGGAAAGGGTTGCTACACAGATAAAACCTATTATTGTTGTGTTTGTTGTTACTGTTACCTTTACCAGATAGCTTTTTTAACTTTCTGATTTTATTTACAATGCAAATCCCCCCAAATTATGGACGCTGTGTAAAATGTAAATAAAAACAGAATGCAATGATTTCCACGTCAATTAAACCCATATTTTTCCCATAAGAATGTAAACAATGTATCTGAGAGGCTCTGCCTCTTTGAAATGCTTCTTTATACTTAAATGTATTATTGACCCGTTGCCAATTAACCTAATTGGTAGTCAAATGCTCCTCCAGTTGTTACTTTTCCAGCCTTTTGTTGCTTGTATTCCAACTTTTAACACGTATCGCTGCTGTCTAATTCAAAATGAGATACTATTTTCCATGAAATGGTAAATGTCTCAGTTTCAACATCAGATTTGTTGTTTATGTTCTACTGGGAATAAAATATGCATTGGAGTTTTATTTATATTTAAGACAGGATCACAACTTTTTTTAAAATTGGGGTTTGTTTTTATTGAAGTGAATTCTGCCCTAAAATTTAATCATGTTTTATATTGTCATCTCAAGAAGTTTCACTGTTATTTAGTTCTGTGCTGCTGAACTAAGTGCCATATAATTAAAAGTTTTATTATCATTATAGGTTATCTCTCATGAATCATCCCTTAACAGGACCTCAGTGGTGTTAGCGTCCATGTTTGCACAGTAGAAACCTGGACTGTCAGTAAAAGTCCATAACTGTGTCTTTAAATTGGGGAAAAGCAGTTTCTGGTGTTTCTCCTTCTCTAGTAATCTGAATGAAGACTTTCCCTGTGAAAACTTGTAGGAATGAAAATAATCACTCTGAACCCCCCAAAAAACTGATAACATGACCTTTTCCTGAGCGGGAGATGTTGTGGCACTGAAAGCAGTTCTGATGTAGAGGGTGATGGATATAGATCACCAGGGCCTGATGGGAGTCTGAACGTTATTATGTTGTTGGCTTCTTCCAGGTGGTGGAAGTTTTGATGACTCAGACCTGTTGGATGTTGCTGAGGGCGGCTACAAGCCCGATGGAGGTCGCTCAGGAGGTAAGACTTCTGTTTTTGTTTATTTTATCTTATTTTTTAGTAATCTGACTGCATTTCTTTAAATACAAACAAACAGAGCAGTTCCCACGTTTAAGGAGATAAGAATGTTATGTTTTGAGAGCAAGAGTCACTTCAAACCAAACAACCAGATGCATGTCAGGCCCAACAACACCCTCAGACAGAGGCTGCTTCAGAGCATTTTCCATGAATAGCTGTTTGATCCATGTTTCACCTTTTAAAAAAATCAACCATGTTCATTTTTCTCAGCTATGTCTGCAGCAGCTTCAGTTTCAGAACTTTCTGTTCATGTTCACATCCATGGAGCTGTGGTGCACGCATCTTTAGCGGTGCAGCAGTAAAAAAGTTCCCCCTCAAACACTTTTTTTCACTGCATTCTGTTCCTAATATTTTTAAAACAACAAATCCATTTCATAACAACAAAAAAACAGTTTTCATTATGAAGCAGTAGACTGCTCTGCACTAGTTCAGACCCACCAACACCTGCAGACAGAGGCTTCTTCACCCAAAAGACAAAAAACAAACACATTACAGAAAAACTTCTTAAACACACCACACAGGAGATCAGATCCTGATGCTGATCAGACGGAGGTCTACCTGGATCCACATCTTTTCCCTGAGCTTCTCATATGCCAAACTTCATATTTCAGGAAGCAGCAGCCAGACTGCTCGGTTAAGATGTGGTTAAACTTTGTTCACGACTCCTCAGTCCTCTGTTAGTCAGAAATACTTCAGAGTGAAACTCTTCCTTTTAAAGCATCCACAATGGATTTTGGCAAAATCAGTCACATATTTATTTTTAACCAGCAGAATCTGTGGTTACGTCCTCTCTTCGTGACACGCACCGGATCAGGAATGTTTATGTGTTTCTTTCTCTCAAAATGGATTCAGCTTCAGAGAAAACCAAAGCAGTTCGATGAAATAAAATAATTAAATTTAAAGTTCTTCCGATATTTTGAGTGAAACTTTTAGTCATCACAAGATGGATTCAGTCAGTTTCCTCTTAACATCGGAAGAAGATGTCTCTCTGTTAGTGCTGTTCAGGCACAACATGGAATCCATTAGCTGCTCCTACCAAACAAAAGGGCGGGGAATAAAAATCCACAGGACTCAGACTTGAATCAGAACCACATGTTTGGTTTTCGTCCTGCAGGATGGAGTTATGATGCAGCAGCTGCAGCTTCCTGCTCTTCGATGCGCTTCTGCTAACAGTTTTAATTCTCTTGTTGGGAAGGAAAAACTTCCCAGAGTCTAACTGGAACTTTTTCCTTCTTTCTCTAGGCCGTGCACAAGATCCTGCTTCTGATCATCAGGGTATGTTTTCAGGCTTTTTTTCTCTCATCAGATGCAGTTTGTATAAATTTTATTCCATAAGGTAAAAGCAGGGTGAGAGGCTCTGTGTTTTCTGGGAAGTAGAGGTCGGATAATAGTGTTTCCATGGAAACAGAAAGGGGTTTTCCTGTACACTGACAGTGTTAGCGTTACCAGTTAGCTTGTTCTGTGGAGTAATCACCTGGTCTGTGTTCCTCACAGGTGGAGCTGACCAGCCTCAAGGTAAATCTATTCTTCTTCTTCTACTTATTCTTTTTTTATATACTTCTGTTTCCTATTCTTCCTCTTTTTCGATTTTCTTTCTTTTTTCTTTCTCTTTTCTAATTTTTCCTTTATTTTCCTCTTCCTGTTCTTGTTCCTCCTCCTTCTTCTCCCTCTACTTCCTCCTCTTCTTCTGCTTCCTCTTCTTTTTTATCTTCTTTATCCTCATCTCTTTTTCTTGCTTCTTTCTACTTTTTCTTCCTTATCTTCTTCTTTTCTCTACCTCTTCTGCCTCTTCTTTTTCTAAATTGATTTCTTTCTTTTTCTAATATTTCTTCTTTCTATCCGTCTTCTTCTTCTACTTCTCCCACTTCTTTTCTTTCTCTCCTCCCTCTTCCTCCTCTTCTGTAGCATAAATGTTTTCACTCAGGACTTGGTGAGTGGAAAAAGACCAGAGTGGGTCTGTGACTGTGATCCAGTCTTTATAAACCACCGGTCTGACACACCTGAATCAGACCTGCTGTGTCTGGAGACATCTGACGGAGATGTGTGTGTGTGTGTGTGTTTTCCTGCATTTGTGTGTTTGAGTGCCCCTGCGGGTGTTTTGGGGTTTCCCTCCATCTATGTGCGTTTCCTGCTTCCCTTCGTGCAGGAAGCTGTGCTCGCGCAGCTCTTTTATCTTTCATTGGTGGTAAAACTTGTCAGGCTGCTTCTGGATGACCTCTCGTGTGTTGTTTAAACCCAGGGAGGCTGTAGCAGCCGTGTCTGGTTCTGCAGACGGTTTCTGGTCCTGAATGTGGCGGTGCTGTGTTTTTCCTTCACTCTGGTAGCCCAGGTCTGGTTCCTCTGGCTAAAACCTGCTGCCGTTGTGTTGTTGTTGCAGATCCAGACCTGTGGGGCCAGATCCTGAAGATGCTAAATGCTAACATACCAGAGGAGTTCTATGTGTGGCTCTCCAACTTAAAGCAAATCGTAACGCCTCTCGTAGACAGAGCCGCGGACCTCCTGCAGGCTCTGCCCTGACCCGTCAGGATCAGGAGATTTGATGGACTTACCTTCATAAGATGATGATGATGGTGGAGTGGACCACCGCTGTGTGATAAACCAGTTACTGTGTCTGGTTCTGTTGGGATTATTGGGAGTGTTTGGTATGAGGTATCAGTGAGTGAGCTGTCTCGACTTCATTCCTGTGGATTTGCAGCATTCACACACACCTTGTGTTTGGGTGTGTCTCCATAAAGCCCATGTACACTTTGTGTGTGTGTGTGTGTGTGTTTTTATGATCAGATCTTCTTGTTTGAGTCACCATGCTTCATTATATGTTGGATGATGATGATGATTTTCACTAGAAGTTAATCCAGAGCTGAGTCATAACTTCATGTGGGGGCACGCCTGTTTCCTGCAGCTTTACGCACACACACACACACACATTCTTCTCATAGTCAGCATTCAGAACTGCCATATTTTTATTATCCTGTCTCAGGTGATGTTCTTTCCTTTCGTTCTCTGAAGTTTATTAATATTTCTGTGTTCAGTCTGATTTTAAATTTTTTGTACTTTAAGCTTCAAAATGTGATAAATAAAAGAATCACATGGAGTTTATGTAGGATTCATCATGCAGTTCATTAAAAATAATTACATAGCTAAGGAAACAAACAGATCAAACTTTCCATCCATCAGTGCGTCATAGGACGTCCCCCAGCAGCCTCGGCCTGGAGCAGCACAATCAAAGGGATGAATAAGGGTCACCAAGCCAGACCTGCTATAAGAAAGCCCGATCTAACAGGGAGAGGGTGTCTGCTTCCTGAAGCGGAACTGGGAGCTGGTTCCACAGAGTGGGCTCCGAACATCTTGTGTAAAGACAAATTTTTACTCTAGATTTCAAACCGGTTTGACTTTTGGCATTTTTTTGTTAAATAATTTCGTTTCACGATTGCATTTCTTTTATATTTGTTTATGGTTGTTTAGTCTCATATTTTGTATTTTATCTCTTAGTTGTAACACTTTGGTGAACATATGATGTTGTAAATCCTAAATTATAAATAAAGTTAACTTTTCAGAACCTTTTTGGGACAGATGGTCAGGAATTGCAGCAGTGCAGTCCTGAAGTAACAGGACGTTTCTCATTTTGGGAACAGTATCCTAGAAACTTCCTGAGCTGTGGTATACATACTGGTTCTGGACTGTGATTCAGTTAGGACCAGATCCACTTCAGGGGTTTTGTGTGTGTGTAGGAAATATGAGCATTAGTTGTTCATTGTTTATTTCTGTGTTATCTAATCCAGCTTGTGACATTGTCACATGACAGGCCTGACTCATGGACCAGTTTTATTATTCGTGTTATTTTAACACTGTGTGTGTGTGTGTGCGTGCTCGATCATGGATTTTGGGTGTGTTCTCTGTGGTTTTGTTGTCTGCTTTGTTAGTTTTGACCCTCCTTGACTCTGTGTATTCTGTCCTTTATGTTTGTGTCAACTGTTCCACAGACCGCAGCACTAACTGTGACACACCGCCACCTGGTGGACAACTGAGAATATTTTATATATTCTCCTAAACTAAAACCCTCTGAAGATCACGTGACTTCTACCAACCAATCACAAACAATTATCTGTTATCTTTAGTATAACTTCATTATAATCTTCAAACATATTTTACTTTATATATATATATATATATATATATATACACACATAAAATTGTAATTACTGTTAATGCATAATTTACATATTTAACCTTAAAGTCTAAAACAGGTTTATATTGTTGCCTGGCTGTTATTATTAGCGCCTGAGGGCTGTTTTCAGGTAATAAAGCTCCACTTCAGAAGCATTTAGCATTTTTGTTCATGTGATTTTAGAAATAATAATTTTTTTATGTAACAGAATTTTGTTTATTTGTTTTTATCTAACTTTTTTCTATTTAATTCAATATTTTTTATTTGTATTAATTTTTTTGTAGTTTTTAGATTATATACATTCCTTTAATTTTTAATTTTACACATTTTATTATTAGTCATTTTTTCATTTATTTGTATTTAAATTTATTTATTATTTTATAAAATATTTTAAATTTATTTGTATATTTTCTTATTATTTAAAATATTTGTAACTATATTTAAATATTTTTAACTTGATATATTTCATTTGAATCAAACTTTATCCTCAGATTTTGGATCTGGTTTTATCCGGAGTTGCATTTTATATTCTGGAATTCCATCCTGCCCAGACTGAGAATCCACAGCCATCTTTTATACGTGATAAAAGTATTTTAAAGTGATTCTGCTGACAGAATCAGGATAAAACCTTCTTTTCCCTCCAGGTTTGACTCAGGCTCATTAAAACCCGAAGCTGTGAAGCAGGTCCTTCAGATCCACATCTTGTTCTTTCCTGTCTGCAGAAGCAGCTGGATCTGGACAGATCGCTGGTATCGTCAGCGCCATCGGAGTGGCTCTGATGGGAGCAGCTTCCAGTTACATTGCTTACCAGAAGAAGAAACTCTGTTTCAAGATGCAGGGAGGTCAGTGGCTCTTTGTGGTCAACAGGAAACAGGAAGTGAGGTTCTGCCATCACAGCTTCACCTGATCAAAGTGTTTCTTGTTCAGGTGCAGATCCAGAGAGCGGAAAAGGTCACCAAGGTACTCAGTCCGAACCACAAGGTAGGTTCTGGATCCTGTTCCAACATGACATCCGAGCTGGTCCTTGTCACTGAACACGGGTAGCGAAGCGTCTTCATCCCGAACTCTGAATTTCTTTCCTTTCATGTCCAGTTCTCAGCAACCTCCTCCGGACCAACTAGAAGTTTAGCCAACGCTGCCTTTGGTCCAGAGAAGAAAACCGACTTCGACTCTTCCTGCAGAAGAAACAGGAAGTGAACGACGACACAGCTGCTGGTCTTTTACAGTTGAGAGAAAACAAAATCATCTCACCATGTTGATCTGACTTGGAGCTGGTGTTTTACATCTGTTCACACATTTTTCTCAAATTTGTACATTTCTGTTTCTTCTAGACTTTAGTTTAGTTGATGTGTTTTTGGTGTCGCTGGTTAAAATCCAGCAGAAGGAGGTTTTAAAACAAACTGCTGATTGTAATATAATTAAGGGCTACATCTACGCACACTAAAAACACACTTTGTTTGACGTTTGCTTGTTTGTGTGTGAGGACATCTTTAACATCCTGCAAAGTTTCACTTTTTCCTCATGTTTTTCTTTTAAAGCCGCACTCCTGACTTTTCTCCTCTTCAAGTATTAAATCCGATGTGAAGCGTTGTACATTCAGGAGAAAATCCTCCCACCCCCAGAAACTCTCAGCTTTTCTTTTTGCTTTCGCTGCTGCTTTTTAAAGCTGTCCTTTTAGAAAGTTGTTTTTTTTACTGCACTGACCGTTTCCACCTGATGCTGAAGGCTTCTTCATTATCTTTCGCTCAGCAGCCAGTAAACATGGCAACGCTGAGGTTTGTGCTGTGTTTGTGATGGTATCCTGGTCAAGCTGACGAAAGGCTGCGCACATTCAGCTGTAAATAAATGTAACAGAGGGGAATGTGTACATTTTGCTTTGGGCTTGATGAGCTTATTAACTAATTATTCAATTTGAAGTGTGTTATATGTATTTTTTATTCAAATATTCTCAGTCTGTTACATGTGATTATATCAGCCATGGTCCAATCTTTTGGTGGGTTTTGTTTTCAATAAAAGGCTGTATAGTTAGCTGTGTGCTGTTTTTGTGTAATCTGATGAAAATCAGCCTTTGTACACACAATAATATTCTATCGCTCTGTCTCTTAAATATTTTATGAAAACTTTAAACAAATTTATACTGCTTGACAAATGTTAGAGACTTTACTGATTTAAATTCTGATAAATTCTGTGAACATGATTTATTGATTTACTAGTAAGTCAGCAGGTGATTCTAGTCTTGATTAGCGTACTTTAGCTTAGCTTAGCTTAGCTTTGTTTAGTTTAGCCTTAGCTTAAGACTGAAAACATTGAAAACAGCTAGCCTGCTCTAACAGGTTTTCTTTTAAAATCTGAATCAAGCTGATTTAAGATTCATGTTGACTATCATACTATAACAAGACTTTTTATAGATTAAATTGTTGATTGTGAACATGATTTACTACTTTGCTAGTGAGACAGCAGCCCTATGGACTGGCTACATGTCCAATGTGTACCTGCCTCTCACCTGCTAATTGCCTGAATAGGCTCCAGTTTCCCCATGACCGTAAACTGTACTAAGTGGTTTGGTGTAGATAATGGATGGATGGATAGTTAACAGGTGATTCTAGCCTTGATTAGCTTACTTTAGCTTTGTTTAGTTAGCATTAGCTTTAACAAAGGCTGAAAACATTGGGAACAGCTAGCTTCATCTAAAAAACAGCTTATTTAAGATTCATGTCGGTTATCAGACTGTAGGGAACAAGACTGTTTATGGATTTGTTGTGGGAACAGCTAACTTGTCATTTGAAAAAACAAACAAAACACAAAACCTTATTCATAACTAAATCAGCTCATCTAAACTTAGTTAAAAAACTACGGAAATTAATATTTGTTCAGTTATTTGTCTCTTTTAATAATCAACCAGTGTTGTGTTATAGCTACATAGTAGGAAAGCCTGATTAGTCACCTTGACAGCGAGGTATAACTTGTAAGGATTTTGCTTCTGGGGATGGAGCAACACAGCTAAACATGTTGGTTGCACCCAAAAAATGTGCCAAAATTCCCTTCTGGTGTTCATCTTGTTTTGAGTTCTTTGGTGGATTGGATGACTGCATTCTCCCTTGCTGTGGGATGCATCCAATTTTTATTTAGTGAAACATTTTTTCAAATTATATCTTGTTGTAAAGGAAATAATCATGCCTTAAGTATAATTCATCAATTGATTAAATGGTAGAAACAATCGACCAAATACAAGTACTAAGTTTAGCTTCAGAAAGATTTTTCTTTATTAAAACAACATTTTACAAAGTTAAACTTCTATACATTTTTAAATTTATAGTTTCTGACAAAGCATTAGAAACATGGTGGATCAAATTGCAGGACTCGTTTGTAGATTTTAGAGTCATGTTTATTTACTTTAAAACCACCAAAACATCACTTTTGACATGTGTGTGTATAGCTTATTTTAAGAACATGTTCACTCGGGTAACAAATTAAGTGAAAGCTTGATTTATTTTTACATGGAGGTTGCCTCCTGCTGGCTACAAACCATCCATACTATAGGGCAGCAGAAATGCTGAAGAGGTGGATATTTTGAAAGCAGTGTGTGTTTTGTGACGCTGGGATGTGAAAGTCAACACAGCTTGGAGGCCATCAGGGCCAGGTTGTTGCACAACACCCAGTAAAGGCCCCTCTTTGCTGGTTGAATGACCAGATGGACAAACGGATCAGAAGAAGGAAACAGAAACGTCATTTTTCTGCTTTATTCCTCCACAGAAACAGAAGGATCTGCAACTTTGCATTGCAGAAAGAGATATGAGATCATCCTCACTGGATTTAGTGACTCTTCTGGTACCACCTGGTGCAGAGATGAACCCTCAGGACTGAGCTAGCGCAGCATGTTCCAGATCTCCTCCGTGTAGAAGTGAACATCAGAAATGTCAGGTTGGTCATCAGATCTATTAGACTTTGATATTTTCTTTCAGTTTGAAAACTGAATGCCTTCCTAAAGCTGCTTAACTTTCAGAACCAGAAGTGTAATTCGCTTTGGTTTCCCAGTCTGAGCTGATCATCATCCCATAGGGCAGGAAACAGGATTTTAAAAATGGAAACTTCTAAAAAAGAAGCATTAGTGACTGAAATCCTGCTCCTGCTCTACTTACAGCTTCTGAGGCCTTTGTGACCCTGATCACCTCAGACTCCTACTGTCCAGGAGCTGTGGTGGTCGCCAGAAGCCTGCGGCGGCACGGAACGACCCGTCGTGTTGTCGTCATGGTTACACCAAACATTTCTGAGCAGACAAGGTAGTAGTTTTTTTTTTTTGTTATTTTCCCAAGAAGGATCTGAACAGAAGTGAAACATGCCCACCTCCACAGATATTCCCTGGAGAAGGAGTTTAATGAGGTCATCATGGTGGACGGGATGGACAGCAAGGACCAGCTCTACCTTTCCCTGCTGGGGCGTCCGGAGCTTGGCATCACCTTCACCAAGATTCACTGCTGGACGCTAACACAATTTAGAAAATGTGTCTTCCTGGATGCTGACACACTCGTGAGTTCCCTCAACAAAAATATTTTACTAATACATTATAATTGGATGTTTGAATAGAGCAGCCACCGCATACCACACCTAATTACACTTTCTCTACCTGCTTTATCCTATTTGTGATCACTCACATTCACTTTTAGAGTCAATATAGGATTGTTATAACATGCTTTTACATACACAGAGAGGACAGACTGCATAAGAAGTCTCCAGCCAATATTGAACCTGTGATCCAACTAACCACAGAGCAGAGAGGCAGAGTCTCTAGATGTAAACGTTGGCAGAGGTTTACCAATCTGAGACAACCTGCATATAAAAATTGTAGATTAATTTCAGAGAAAAAGACTCTGAAGCTCCCACCACCTACATCGTATAATATAAAAGATTCAGAGACTCAGGAGGAATCTCTGTGCACAATGGACCAGGCATGTATTGTATCAAGGCTGGTGGCCTTGGATGTATTTTGGGCCTTCATGCAGAACTTAATTAAAAACAGACACGATTCTGTACTGGAAATAACTGCATGGACAAACTTGGGAAGAGGGAGGAACAGAGGAGCTGTCAGTGGAAATAAGAGAACTGATTCAGCGCCATTGAGGACTTCAGTTTTGTCGCTGTTTAGTTTGAGAAAGTTATGGGAACCAATGACAGAGGTGGGTGGGTTTGATGGAAAGATAGAGCTGGGTGTCATCTGCATATATAGAACTCAATGTCATATTTATGGAAAATATTGCCAAGGGGGAGGAAGCAGATGATGACCAAACTTTGCGTGAGCATCAAAATGTTTCATACGCTATATTCCAAGCACACGTCGGGATGAACAAAAAACAACTTTGGGAGGGTTTACCTGCTGTGAGTATCCCACACAAACTCTTGTGATTTAAATAAGACAGACTACAAAGTAAACTGATAGTTTTTCTTTGTTTATGTTATGTTAAGACGTTAGAACACATGAACATCTAAAGAATTTTAGTTGTACGTATGTTCTCAGTTTTGGTCGTAAGACCTCTTTCAGTATGAAAGCTACCCAGTCCTTGTATATGAGGCCCCAGGAGAAGTCATAGCACAGAACCTTGGAGTAGACCCGAAGAGAGTAAGCACATATTAACACCTATAAACACATATCATTGTGACTACACATGACTTCATCTAACAGCTGGTTTCTGTCTGTCACCCGTCATTAAAATATTCAAGAAAACACTTGTTTAAAGTTTTTTTCTGACAGCTTTACTGATAGAAGTCTCTTTGGTTTCGTTCTGCATCAGTAATGTTCTGCTGCAGTCATGATGCTCTATATGTTCATCGTCTGGCTTCACCATCAACACCAGGATGAGCCTGACATCTGTCGTTAAATACATAATTAGCATTTCGGTAATAAACGTATCATTACAGCCTTCACAAGCTGTAATAATGAACTATTAGAGCTTCAAATCAAACAGAGAAACAACAATCCGCACAGATTTGATTCTTCATTTAGTCTTTATAACACAGAGACTTTGATCCAGCTTCAAAAGAGTAAACGCAGAATGTCCCACATGCAGCCGATAGCTCTGATCTACGAGAGCAACAAACACCATCAAGGTTTTTGTAGGTCCATCAACTCTTCTTGTGGTCTGCAGCTGAGGCTCAGAGTGAGTGATGTGGTCACAGATAGAGGAGCACATGTTGTTGTGTGTGATGAGTGTTTCTAAGTGCAAACCTGTTAGCTGGAGCAGGTGAGTCGGAAGACTGAGTCAGTACTGGGTTTTTCCTGGGGTCACGCATCATGTTCAGGCTGGGAGTGATGGTCTGAGCTTTTAAGGGCTGTCAGTGTTTAATTATGAATGTAATGATTTATTATAGTGATATTTAATTTATTTATTTAGGTTAAACACCTTTAAATAATAAAGAATCAAATAAATAAATGCATACATAGAAAAAAGCATCACAATTTCCCTTTGGGATTAATGAAGTATTTTTTACTTTTATTTTTGAATAATTTAATTAATTATTTAATTCATACATATATACAATATACATAAATAAATAATCACTAGTCAGTGTTTATTTATATGTTATTTAACTGTTTTTATTATTCATTGTTTGATGTATAAATGTATTTATTTTAATACATTTTATTCAATTTCTTTTTCTTTATCGAATGTTTTAGGTTAAATACACTTAAAAAAAAAAACAAATAAATAAGCCAGCTTATTTATTTTATTTTATTTTGTTTTATGTTTTCATTTATTTATTTCCATACATTTTGTTTTAACTCATCTATAATTTTTTGCTTTACCACACTTAAAAACAAACAAATAAATAAAATCAGAATTTAGATACATAAACAGTATTTTTAGCCACCAGCCTTGAGCTTCTGCCTTAAAATGTTTTTTCTTTTTCTGCGTGCATTTGAAAGTTTTTTCTTTTTATTTATTTATTTCTTTTTTTATTTTTATTGTCCTGGAGTTTCGTGAATCAACAAACAGATTATTGTTTTATCTCTGAGGACTAAAGGATGATAATTTCAGTTTTAGCTCCTGGCATCTAATTGACTGAAATTACACCAGAAACTTGAAACGTTTTTGTTTGAATGTTATTAATTGTTTACTCCTCTGAGTATAACGCCAGTTTACTGAAGATAAAAGCTGTCCTGGTAAAGCAGTAAAATCCACACAGAGGCCAGTAGACTGCAGGAAAACAGCCCCCACCACCCCAGAGCTGACCTCCCATCCCTTTCAGGTTCTGTGCAACGTGGACGAGCTGTTTGACAGGGAAGAGCTCTCTGCAGCTCCTGATCCCGGATGGCCCGACTGTTTCAACTCCGGCGTGTTTGTCTTCAGACCATCACTCCACACCCACAGCAGGCTGCTGGAGCACGCCCTGAACCATGGCAGCTTTGATGGTAACACTGGAGAACATGTTTGGGCTGCAGGCTACAAAACACAAATGAGCTGAGTGCTCTGAATACTGATGACTCAGCAACATATAAAGATCAAGAGAAAAGACAAAGCAGAATTAGTCATTAGGATGAATTGTATGATCATAGCATCGTTCATACAGCAAGTGAGATTGTTGCAGCAGATCACCATGAAAATAATAATTCGTCTGCATGGAATTTAGGAATATGATGCTTCATATGTTTTTCACTCTCATATTGCTGTCAGGAGGAGACCAGGGCCTGCTGAACTCCTTCTTCAGTAGCTGGTCTGTGGAGGACATCAGTAAACACCTGCCATTCATCTACAACCTCACTACCAGCTCTAGCTACAGCTATCTCCCAGCTTTCAGACAGTAAGTGTGTCTGCACAAAATGAAAAGAAGTATTTATACAACACATTTCACCCATAAGTCAACCCCATGTGCTGCATATAATCAAAAGAAACATTCATAGAAGAATACATTCAGCGAGATAAATTTTCAAGAAATAGATTAAATGGCTGGATTAAATGATTGGCTCAGAGTCCAAAATGACACCATGATTTCTGATTGTCATCACTTTATTTATAAGATCTTTAACAACAGCTACAGCTGAGCAAAGTGCTGAACAGCAAAGACATATAAAATAAAAGCATACAAATAAAAATAGCATAAAACAATTAAAATAAATAAAATATAATAAAGTGGTAAAATAGAAAAAACATAATCAAATCCAGACAATAAAAACTAAATAAAATAAATCAAAATAAACCAAAAAAGATCAAGTCTCAGGTTGGGTTGAATGCCAACGAGTAGAAGTGAGTTTTAAGACGGGTTTTAAAGGGAGCCTAACGATTGGGCGGAGGTAAGTTGTTCCACAATTTAGGTGCACAGATAGAGCGGGCCCTGTCCCCTCAGCCTCCCGTTGGAGCTGGCGACGACCAGGAGCAGCTGGTCATCTGACCTAAGGAGAAGCGCAGATAAATAAAGTGGAGCAAGACCAACTAAAACTTTAAAAGCAAACATAAGAATTTCAAAATGGACTCTAAAATGCACAAGCAGCCAGTAGAGTGAAGCCAGAGCAGAAGTTATGTGCTCTTTTTTGGGGGTTCCTGTAAAAATTCATGCATTAGCATTCTGAACAAGCTGCAGATGTGCGAGAAAAGACTGACTTAACCCAATATAGAGGGAATTACAGTAATTCAGCCATGATGATATAAAGGCATGTATTACTGTCTCCAGTTCCTGTCTAGAAAAAAAAGGTTTTACCTTTGCCAGTTTCCTTAAATGATAAAATCTTGATTTGGCTGTGGGAGTAATTTGACTGTTTAATTTAAAATCACTGTCCACTCTAAAACCATGATTTACAGCTGTGGGTTTAACACACATGGCTAGGGCACCCAGCTCAGCAGGAGGGGTCTCATCTGAGACACTAGGTTTAAGCACCTTTACCTCTGTCTTCTTTTCATTAAAGTTTAAAAAGTTTAAGGTCATCCATGCTTTGATATCCTCAAAGCGAGCTAAAAAACTGGCCAGGCATCGTTTTACTTTAATGGTACATAAATTTGGCAGACATCTGCATAACAATAGAAAGAAAATGTTCTATAAACCAGATTGGACTTAAACCACTCCAGAAGAGCACCAAAAACGCCTTCCTGGTGTTGTAAGCGTGAAATTAAGGTACCGAGGTCATATGAACATATGAAAAGCAGCAGTTAGGTCCAGCAGGACAAGGACTACATGCTCACCTGAGTTGCAAGTCAAAAGAATGTTTTTGCAAATTCTGGGCCATCCAGATATTGATTTGACAGAAACATGCACTTAAGTGTTGCATTGGACCAGAATCCCCTATTGAGACAGTAATATAGATCTGAGTGTCATCAGCATAATAATGCTAAGATATTTTGTTTGTTTCCATGATTCAAACTAGTGAGAGTATGCAGGTGCTGAACAACAGGGGCCCCAAAATGGAGCCTTGGGGAACTCTGTGTGTCATGTTGGTTTGAGTGGCTCAGTTAACACATCTGAAATCTTTTACACACTTTTATATTTAGGATTGCAAATAGTTGTTTTAAGTGATGTGTTTAATATTCAGGGGTTTTCTTGCTGCTCCTGCAGGTTTGGACACAAAGCAAAAATAATCCACTTCACAGGAGCACTGAAGCCCTGGAGCTCGCAGAGGGAAGGTGGCAGTTCACACATGATGGAGCAGTTTGTGTCTCTGTGGTGGAACGAATTCCTCAGTCATACAGCACCATCTGTTCCACAGACTCAACCGAGCCAAAGCAGAAACAAACAACAGGTGACAGCATTCATGTCATCTAAAAACGGAAGTTTTTTTTTTCTTTAAACGAAGGCAGACTGAAAGCTGCTGCAAAGAAGTAATGCCATGGCAGGAATGAAACCAGAGTTTATGAAGCAAACTAAAAGACCTCTACTTCAAGTTAATTTATGCATTTTAACCCAGTTCCAGAAAAGGTCAGCACGCAGTGTCAAATGTGAATAATAAAAACAGAACATAATTTTTGGAACTCTCATGAACCAACATTTTATTCACAACAAAAAAATGTTGAGAGTGAGACATTTTACTGTTTGGTAAAAAAAAAATATGAGCTCATCTTGACTTTAATGGCAGCTAGAGCACCTTAGAGAGGCAGAGTCTCTCAGAAGATGGACAAACTGTCTCTACAGATTGTGGAGAAAATTTAGAATAATGTGCCTGAATCGTAACTCGGGTCCAAAGTAACCGACAGCATTTCTGGGTGGTGTTAATAAATGGCTTTAACGTAGCGTGGTGGAGTTTTGTTACCTGGTGATGGGTTTTCAGAGCTCCTGAGCCCACGTGGTTCTTCCAAGAATGGTGATGGTTTTTAATGCGATGCCCCCTGAGAGATCAAAGGTCCATTTATAGCCACTCAGGACACTCACCTGTTTCCAATTTATTCAAACCCAGTTTTTTTGGAACATGTTGTAGAATTAAGATTCAAAATTAAAGAATTTTTGCAGAGAAACGATAAAGTTTACTACTTTGAACATTCATAGTAAAGTGTGTAAGAAATACTGATATCTAGTGGTAAAGATGGGAATAGAAATTGCCTCAAATGCCAAGCAATGTTGTGAATGTACAGTGGCCATCGGTGGCCAAAATTCTTCCAGACATAAACCTGTTAGCTGATCCAGTGGTGTCAGGTGCATCAGTGACGTCACTACAGGTAACTACTTCAACACTGTGTTCATGTCTTCTTCTGTGATTCTTTTAAGGTCTTACTTATACCAAACGGTGTTCTAACACCTATCAAACTAAGCCAGTGCTGCAGTGTCAAAGCTCAGTAGATTCTCACTTCACTTGTTTGTCTATTCAGAGACACTGTAGTAAAAATAGTGAAAGTAGATTTAAATGGCTCATTGTAAGAGAAAAGAAACACAAGTTATTATTTTTTTTTTTTTTTTTTTACCTGTCTTGTCCAGCATCTTTGCAAACAGAATGATTGTCTGGCTGCCGTCTGGTGCT
>JBAFSZ010000027.1:3497027-3518004 GCA_036919955.1 Melanotaenia pygmaea
GATAATAATGATGATGATGATAATAATAATAATAATAATAATAATAATAATAATAATCATTATAGTTCATTAAAAACCCCGGTTTCTCATGTGAAAAAAAATGCAATGATTTGTGAATCTCATCAACTCATATTTTGTTTCCAGTAGAAAATAAACAACATATCAGATGTTGAAACTGAAACATTTTTCTCTATGATGGAAAATATGAGCTGGAAAAAGTTGGAACATGAGCAACAAACGGCTGGAAAAGTATGGTACAAAAAAAAAACTAAAGAAATAAAAAAAAACTAGAGGAGATTTTGAGAACTAATCAGTTCATCAGCAACAGGCCAGTTACATGACTCGCTATAAAAGGAGCCTTTCAGAGAGGCAGAGTCTCTCAGATGGACAGAGGTTCATTATTCTGAGACAAACTGAGTTATATCTTGAGGAACAACTTCACAAAAAAGACTGAAGAGCCACCATATACAGTGTTTAATATCATCAAATGATTCAGGGAATCAGGAGGAATCTCTGTGTGCATGGGACAAGGTTGAATGCTAGTTATCTTCTTCATTAAAAGCAGCCATGATTCTCTACTGGAAACCAATGCATGGACTCAGGAAACTTCCAGAAATCACTTTCTGTGAACACAGTTCACCCTGAAATTCACAAATGCAAAGAAGTGAGATGTGAACAGGATCCAGAACCAGAGCCATCTTCTCTGGACCAAAGCTCATTTAAAATGGTCTGAGGCAAAGTGGAAAACTAGATGAAAATGTGATCTAGTTTCTGGAAAGCATGGGCAGCGTGTCCTGCAGACTAAAGAGGAGAGGGAGCATCCAGCTTGTTATCAGTGGACAGAGAAAAAGCCTGCCTCTCTGATATCTATGGCGTGGGCAGCTTCCATGTCTGTGAAGCTCCATTAATGCTGAAAAGTACATGGAGGTTTAAAAAAATGACTAAATCAACCAAAATTATTAATCAATACAAAAGCTTTTAATTTGGTTTAAATGTCAGAAATTAATGTAGATTCAATACTTGGGTCTAAAGATGTTTTGCTGTTTCCTTTTAAACTTAGATTAAAAAAAATGTAATAGGATCTGGACGCGTGGACCTAAATCCACAGAGACTCCTTCCAAAACCCCACAAACCTGAAGGTATAGAATAGTTGTTTCCCAGAAGTTGTACCTTTTGGGGTATGACAAAAATAAAAAAAGGTAAATTGTTCTCTTGTTGTTTAATTGCAGTTTGTATTCTGTGTCAGGATTATTATACACATGGATTGTTTATTCCAGAAAGCAAGGTAAGTCTTACCCAAAGTCTGTTACCACGGTAACCATAAAGAAACCCAGTGTTTCTACATGTCTCCTCCCATGTTGGAGAAACATTGGTATCGATCTCCTGACAAGTGGTCTTAATGTTATGGCTAACACACTGTGTTATGCCAGATGCTGATTTTAAGAATTCCCTCTTACTCTTGCTTTTTCTTTATTTTCTCCTCTTGTGATTTTAAAATCTTAGTTATTCTGATCTGCAAATTCATAAACGTTTGATGGGTGTTGTGTTGATAAAAGTCAACCCCAGCTCTTGTTGAAGTAGTGTTGTAATTGCCCTCAGACACATGAGATAAGTGTTGTAGGGTCCTAAGCTCCTTCATCTGCTTTGGGTTAAGTGCTTTTGATGCTCCGCCCCCACTCATCATGTGTGGCAGCCATTACTTAACTACTCTGATTCATGCCCAAAGCCGCCTGACTAATTTAATCAGGGCTTCAAATAGATTCTCAGGACCTATAATTTCTGGGATCAGGCTAATTGGGAACAGTGATAGTAATGACAGTCAGCTGGGGAGGGAATGTTGGCTAGGCGGGGTGGCAGGGTGGAGGTAGTCTCTCCCAAGGCAGACTTTCAGAAAACTAAACCAGATTCCCACAATTAAGACGAGTAAGCAGGAGACAGCTGCATTTTAGGGAATCTTGACCTGCTGAGATGCATTTTCAGGGAGCTTATAAAAGAGGATTTTACAGTTAGTGATGCTGCTCCTGCTGTAAACTTGAACTGTGAACTCTAGCTGGCCTGGATTAAAATGAAACACAACACTTAACTGCCAGAGTGAGAGTTGATCCACATGTCTAAACATAACGGATGCAAACGGAGGTCTAGCATAAAGTGGAAAGTGTCCATGTTTGGACATCATTAATAATATTGCAGCAATGAATAATCCTTTAACTCCTTACCCCCCAAAAATAATGGAAAGAAGTCTTTATTTGGCCCTTTAGTAAAGTGTAAATAAAAAAAAGAGAAAATTATTTGCACTTATTGTACACATGACATTTTGCCATGTAATATGTCAGAATTGTTGCAGTGCAAAAATGTCCACCAGGGGGGAGAAGACAATCATCAGCTTGTATACAACAGGGCTTTGAGTAAAGTTTCCACCATACGGTGATGAAATAAGCCTCAGAACTGTATGTATCAAGTATGACACCTTTCAGAAACATGTGACCTAAATGTTGTTTAAAAACTTACAAAAAAGAAAGCATCTTTCTGTTTTTTTTTTTTTTTTTTTCTTTTTGCAGTTCCTAGAATATACTTTCTCCAGTCTGAAGTGTTTTTTTTGGGTTCAAAGTGTAAATCTCTTAAGTGGCTAACAGGAGTAGACTGGGAAAAAAAATTAACCCTGTTGACTGGCCCATAACTGATCATGCACACCACAAATTTTTGTGCTCCCTTAAATGAGAATATCAAGCGTGCAGCTCCTTACAGCCTCTAACACTATGCAGAATTAGAAGTGAGTAGATTAAAAAAGTTAAATGCTTCCAAGAAGTGTAATTTGTTGTAAACAGCTAGCATGTTCACTGCTAACTGTCAGCGTGTTCACTGCTAACTGTTAGCATGTTTACTGCTAACTGTTAGCGTGTTCACCGCTAACTGGCTTGCACAGATCAGACTAACTGGGTTTTAATGGTTCTCTTTACACAGAACAGAACCTCACTGATGTGAAAGCAGTGCAGCTTAGCACAGCTTCTACCATCATCATCATCATCATCATCCACAGCAGCTGATGAAGGTCCTGTTGGGGTGGAACTGTCAATCGTGTTTTTGACATATGGCAGTGTCTATTTTACTTTGTTTTTAATTGTTTCCCTGCGTCTCCTCTCTGTTTCATCTCCTTTGTTCTGACAGGTAACTGCATCCACTGGTACAGAACCAGAAAGGGTTTAAAGTATCTGATTAGTTCAGACTGGAGGTTCAGACAAAGGGGTGGCGTTTAAAAGTGTAAGTGTGTTGAGGTTCTGAAAGTAAAATGGGAGACAGAACCTTCAGTTATCAAACTCTTCTCTGTGGAACCAGCTAAACCAGCTTTGGCTTCAGGAAGAAGACACATCTCTACCTTTAAGATTAGGATTAAAACTTCCCTTTCTAATGAATCTTATAGTAGGTCTGGCTTGGTGACCCATCCATCCCTTCACTAATGTTGCTATAGGCCGAGGCTGCCAGGGAGTCATCCCATGATGCACTGGGCTCTTTATACTCTATGTATGCTGTAGTTCATGTCCCTGCTCTGGTGTGTGTGCCTGTGGCGGGTGTGTCTCTCTGTTTCCCTGGTGCCCAGAATCTGTTATTCCTATTATTCCTTGTTCGTTTACCCAGAGATAACTGCGTTCTGCCATTTCTAAAACCATTTAGACATTATTTCCCTGAACTTTCTTGATCATCTTCACGATTCTCTTCTCAGGAATCCAGACCTGTTTGCTGCCACCTGCTTGCCTGTCACAGACACTTCATTCATCTCCAGCTGGTTTCCCCCAGTGGATGCCACAAACTTTTTCACTTCTTCTCATTTCTGTGTCCTTGTTTAGATCCTGATATCGCTGTTACTCACAACAATGTATGAATATATGACATTGCTGTCATTAGTTTGTGTTTCTCTTTCTGAGCAGGTATCCCTGAATATTGGCTGCCCTCTCTGGTTCTGGTAGAAGTTTTCCTTCCAGTTAAAAAGGAGTTTTTCTTCTCCACTGTCACCTACTGCAGCTCAGGAAGTGAATTAAAAAGAATGCAATCTATTGGTTTCCATTTTTAAATCTCTTATCAATGAGCACAATTATTATGAACTGGGATGTGGATAAAATAATGTATTTGTTTTAACTGTATTTTAATTGGACGGCACCAAACTCAGTTTGACTGTATTGTCAGAGATGACTGTTGTGAATTGGCACAATACAAATATAATTGATGTGAATGGAAACGATTGAATTATATGTATAATTCGTGTTATCAGCAACATTCAAATTGTTATGGCTTTATATAAAAAATTTTAATTGTAATCAAACTTTTGATTTACACCACTATGAAAATTTGAAGCCCACACACAGTCCAAGGAATTTATAAATTGTGACCAACATAACATCTTAAAGTGAAAGCACCTGGAGATGACTTTGAATCTTTGACATTGACTGGAGAAAACAGCATATGGACTCAAAACGCAGGTAGAGAACGCTAGGCTAGTCAGCTTTACACTTAGCTTGACCAATTAGGTAAAAGGGAGCTAATCCCTGAGTTAATTAGTTAAAACTGAGCTAACCCCTTAACTAAGTAGAATTAACACTGATCTCACCCCTGAGCTAATTACCAAAAGCGAGCTAACCCCTGAGCTAACTAGGGTTAGTACTGATCTAAGTCCTGAGCTAATTGGCTAAAACGGAGCTAACCCCTAGAGCTGGCGCTGATCTAACCCTGGAGCTAGCAAGGGTTAGGTAAAAACAAGAGCATGTGTTTAAAGCAGGTTAGCTAAAACTAAGCTAACCCCTGCCACTGCCATAACCACAAACCTCCAAATGCTAACTTTCTTTTACTGGACCGAGGAAAGCAGTCTGTATTTTGACTGTGCCTTTCTCTGTTACTCTGAGTTGACTGCATTGATGTTCAGATTTATTGATTGTGTAGCAGCAAGACACAAATTCCCCACACTCAAAGCTCCTTCATAATGTTTTTGATTTGACAATCAGCTACAGCATCATGTATCACCCAACAATCACAGCACATTCACAAACAAATCTCATCCTGCGTCTAAGTAAAGGAGGATGTTCATCAATTCTGCAGCAATGATGCATGTAAATGGTTTGTGAGTGGAAGAGCTGTTTGGATCATCTAAGCTGCCCTGTAAATACAAACTATAACCATCCTCCAGCTAGGCATCCCTTCTGCAGACACACATGAAGGAGAACAGCTGGGCACAAGATGTGAGGGTTTCCAGCTGTACAGCAGAAGGTTACGGGTCAACAACAGTCAGCTTTAGCAACAGCAAACTGAACCACAAGTCTGCATCAGTGCAGCCTCAGCGGGTCTCAGGATGGAAAATGTTTACTTCATCTGCACGAAGGAAGGCTGCTGGACATTAAGGTGGAAGATGAAGCTGCCCAGTGCAGCTGACTGTAATGATGACTGCCAGATTAAACAACGAGCATCAGATTTTTTAAGGTGGACGTTGTCTGGCTGAATGTGATGAGCTAACGGGGGATTTCCTCGCAGCTCCAGATGTTTCTTCTCTTTGGAAGATGAGACCGTGGCTGTATTCCCAGATCAACAATTTCTCTTTTCTGGTCTTTAAGAGTAACTGTGACCTACTTCCTCCTTCTGCAGGGCTAAACAGAGGATTTTCTCTTTCTTTTTACTGTGCTCAGCTCTCTAGATGAACAAAACCCAAGACTTATTTAATCTTAGCCTCTCAGTTATGAATTAACTATGTTAAGTCATCTTTTCTTCTATTTTCCCATCTCAGCATTAAAAGAAAATTATTTAAAATGACAAATTGCTGTGCACCACAGTCTGTTATAGACAAATATTTCATAGATGAGCATGGTACCTGGTTCAGTGTGTCGTAGATGTTGCATCCTGCTGTGGACTGGAAGCTGTTACTAAATTATCTAACTCCCAGTTAAAGGGAGCACTATAGGAGGGTAAGTAAGGTAGACAAAGCTCATTAACAGGTTAAATCAATTATTTGATTAATGTTATAATTTTTATTTGGAAAATGAAAGGTTTTGTACTTTTTTACGGCTTGACATAATCAGTCATTGTCAGAAGAAACATCGGAATGAAGGAAAAGTGGAAGATGCTTAAAAAGAAATGATCAGTCTTTGGTGTTAGCAGCAGCATCCTGCTTTGTTTCCAATGCCTAAACTCAGAGGCATGCAGGGAAATACTTTGTCCCAGTTGCGGTAAACTGGCCCAGATTCTTCTGGAAATCCAGCTGTCCTTCCTCATGTAACTGTGGGAATATGCTCTCTCTTATTCTTCGTATATCCTCTAAATTTAATCAAGTTGCCATTGAAGAGGCTACATTAATGGATTGGATGTAAGTGGGTTTATAACTTTTTATATTTTGATCAATGAATACTGACATCAACTGAGAATTTATGCTGAGAAAATACTTACTTTTAATCATGTGCATGTGTCTTTATCATAGCAACCTCACATAGCTTGCATCAGTTTGAAGCTTTATTTGTACACATTGCAAACTGCAGTATTCGAGTAAATGTTAAGCTGGATTTACTGTATGCGGGCTTCTGCGTACAGTAGGGCCGGCATAGCTGATGCTGGTAAAATCCCACACTTAAGCATAGTGATGCCATCTTGTTGTTGTTTTCTATTTTTTTTAGAAGCTCCAGAAATCTGGAAAGACTTATTGACACAAATTGATGAGTCTCAAGGGACTTCTGTGTAACCGTGTTCATGCAGTGGTGCACATTGGGTCTGGAAAAGGTGCATCAAGCCTCCGTAAACCTAAGTGGAACATAAGGCCAAGATGCCGTAACTGACCTGACGCAAGCATGGCATGAGACTAAATCCAGCTTTAGGGGTAACGTAGACGTGGATGTTAGGTCACAGGGCAAACTGAGAAAAATTACATATCTCTAAGACAAATTTAGAAATTTCAAAAAGAATATAGAAGGGAGCTAATCTCTTGGTCAACTAAATTGTTGCTCAATTCTAAAACTTATGATGTACATCTTTACAAAGTATTGTAAAGTTCTCACCATCGTCATGATGTGCTTGGTTTCAGGGAATTAAATTCCATCTATAATGGAAGAATCCCTCGATTGTGTTTGAATCACTTATTCTCACTAAAGTGATCCACTGAATGGTGTAAATCACAAGTTCGATCAAAATATATCGGTACAGTGGTTAAAAAAATCAATGTTTGCGAATATCCCAAATCCACAATACAAATTGGATTCAGGATGCAGTGATTGATATGTCACATCCTATCTTCTCCATCCCAACTGGTCGAGGCAGCACTTCTTGGTTCTGGTTATGTTGGAGGGTTTCCTTCTTGGTAAAAAGGAGCTTTTCCTCTCCACTGTCTCCTCATGTAGCTCAGGATGGTGAATATAATCTAAGAGACAATTCAATGCAATCTGTTGGTTTCCTTCTTATAGGTTATTTTTAACTGGTTTACATGAACACAGTCATGAATTAGACCAATGTGGATCATCTTATTTGTAGTCCAACAATAATCCTATAAAAAATCCATTATATGAGCCAGAATAATCCAGTTTATAATAATTGTTTGTATAAACAAATGAATGAAAAATAATTACATAGCTAAGGAAATCAATGGATTGCAACAAATCTTTTATTTGATTCAATCCTCCATCCTGAGCTGCACAAGGTGACATTAGAAAGGAAAACCTCCCTTTTTAACAGGAGTTTCCAGTAGAACCAGAAAGGGAGAGATCTGCCTCGACTTCCATTCATATAAAATCACAAAGCCAGCTAAAATATCAAAATCTAATTTTATTCCTGAGCCCAAGACATTCAAAACAAAAACTTATCTAACATCCTGTGAAGGAAAACTGAAAGAATAGGTTTCTGTTTGTGGTCATTAAAGCAGGATATAATGTAAGCCTTCATATTTACCCTCATACCAGATCATTTTAGAAACTAGTTATAATAACCAAAGTATTACAGTTTGTATTTACACACCACACATTTTGATATTACATTTTCCCTGTCAGACTAAAAGATTAAAGGTTTTGGTTTTTGAACAAATAAAATGGAAAATAAATATTCCACACATTTTTTCTCACAAATGATGACCATATCCATGTTTAATCCATTTTTTCCATTTACATGGTTGACATTGGGGCTGCGTGGTGGTGTGGTGGTTAGCAACGCAGCCTCACAGCCAGAAGGTCGCTGGTTCGAGCTCCGGCATGTTTTTTCCCCAAGTATGCGTGGGTTCTTTCCGGTGGGTCCACAGTCCATGGACGTGCATGTTAGGTTAATTCGTGACTCTAAATTGCGAGTGTCTGTCTCTCTCTGTTGGCCCTACAATGATGTGGTGACCTGTCCAGGACATACCCTGTCTCTCTCATGCTAAATGCTGGGTTAGGCTCCAGCTTCCCCGTGACCCTTAATAGAGCGTCATAGATGATGGCTGGATGAATTACTGATGATTCAATCAGTGTGTCCATTGAGGTTAATGGATTGTTATATCTTTAATGAGTACCAGCTTTGTGTGGAATCAGATCTAGACACTGTTAGTAATCAGATTCAATACCAATACGTAAAGTAGGTACTTAGGTTTTATAGATCTAAATTACCCTGACCTTAATCACAATGCATGCACATGTGCCACCAACATCAGGCAGAGGCTAACATGAGGTGGTGAAATCCACTGATATTTCTGAGATATCAAATATAAAATGGCAGGACCAGGTCCGTTAAGGTGTACGTACCATCAAGTTGAGGTTGAAAACATACTTGCTTGTTTAGCATTTGCCTAGGAAACTGACTGTAATCATCACAACTGTTCACATGCTTGAGTACTAAGCTTCTTTTGGAAGGACTCCACTAGGGGCGTATCGGAGAAGTCAGAGCAGAGCTGCTAAATTGGTGGCATGTAAAAAACAAACAAACAAACAAACAAAAAAACAACAACAAACAAACTAACAAACAAAAAAAGATGTATGGCTATCTCCACTGGGTATCCGGTGAATAGAAACATCTGAATTAGTCATTAACAGAATGTATATAGAAGCTGGGCATATAGATGCCTTGTCACAGCTATGAACATAATCTACCAGAAACCCTATATCCTTATTTAAAATTTATGAAAGTTTTTCTAACCTTACAATTAGAATTATTATCATTGGGTGTAAATTAAATTAAAAGTATTTAAATCAGTCTTTGGGTTTTATGAATCAATACTGGAATAATTAAACTTGAATCGATTCAAATCAATAAATCACTCGTTTTTATCCCAACTCTACATAGAGCATATGGCCTTTGTAAGACCTGTAAATCAACCACACTGTGTTTTGTCTTAGAAAGTTAACATAATTTTTTACTGTTCTCCATCCGGTGACTTGACATCCAGTTAAATTGGTCCCTGCACTGTCCCTACTGGTGATTCACATATTGCATTTTGGGAACATGTCATGTTAATTTCTGAGGACACTGACAAACAAAGCTTCTAACAAATGCAAAATATGTGAGGCAGCCATGACAAAAATCTCTATTCATAGTGAAAATAAGTATATTCTCAGCTTAAGGCTTTTAATCCACTGACAAAGCACTGCTGTAAGTTCCAGTCATCTCATTATTTCATCGTGACAGCAGTTTTCGCTACATTTTAAAAGCAAAAACATTTGTTGCTTTAAATAAGGCAGGTTCTTGGGCATACAGTATGGATTTTGATCCTGATCAACAGTGAAATTCCTCAGAACACATTAAGAATTGTAGCTTTAGAGTCTGTGCCAATGGCATTCCTGGCAGTGCATCTGTAGACGCCGGAATCCCTGTGTGTCGGGTTCTGGATGATGAGCGAACCTTGTGGGTGGAGATACTTATTTCCAAAAAGGCGTGGTTGCGTACTGGCAACCAAGCGGGTTTTATCCGGTGTTTCCCATGCCACCTCCACTTTAGGGATCCCAGTTGCTGCACAGTTTAGCTGAACAGCAACTCCATGTTTCACATAAGTCACAGAGGGGGGGCCGCTGGTAATCCGTGGTGGGTGTGCAATCACAGTTACAGTTACAGGCAGCAGAGAGCTTCCATACTCATTAGCAGCTCTGCAAACATAAGGTCCTCGATCATAGACTGATACCTGTCGGATGGCAAGTGTCCCGTTGGGTAGTATAGCATATCGTCCAGCTCTCTGTGGCATGTTCAGGACAACCCCACTGGGAAGGGTCCATGTTAGTCGAAGTGGCTCCCCAGTAGTTTGACAATGAAGCAAAAGTATTTCTCCATTCATGATTTTGACAGGTGAAATGTATCTGTTGGTTATGTCTGGCTTTCTCCCTGGGGATAATGTGATCCTGTGCTCTACAAGACCTCCAGAGCTGTGGCCCAGACAGCGATACATACCTGCCTCAGCAACAGATGGGTTGCTGATAACCAAAGAGCCATCAAGCCGGTGGAAAAACTTAGAAAACCGAACACCACCATGCAAAGGTGTACCATTGGGTAGAATCCAGGTAGGATGAGGTAGGCTTGAGCGCTCAAAAGAGCAATTTAAAGTCATTGTGTTTCCCACTGTGAGTAACAAGCTGTCTGCTCTTGGACCTCTTGTTTGTGGCATTTGGACAGCTTCCTTCACATCCAAGCTAACCACAAGCCTGACTTCGCCTCCCTCATTGCGAGCAATGCAAACCAGTTGTCCTGAGTCGGTCTTCTTGGGCGATCGGATTTCCAAGGTACCGTTGAGATGAACCGTCATTCGGTTGCTGTAATACGGTGCAGGAAGGATGACATTTCCTGGCAGAATCCACATGATACGAGGTGTGGGGATTCCCTTTGCTACACAGTCCACCAGCGTTTGTTTATCCTCAGCTGTCCTCACTTTGATTACATTGGCAGCTCCTGTTAACCCATTAATTACTGGAGGTGTTACCAAGACCTCCAGCCTGGTAACTTTATGGTCTTGTCCAGCACTGTTCCTAGCCATGCAAGTGTAGTTACCTCCATCAAAACGTTGGACTTTTTGAACAACCAGTGTTCCATCATCCAGGATCTGGTATTTGTCCAATGCTGGGGAAATCACTTTCATTGTCGGGGAAATCCAAGTGATGACAGGTTCTGGTTCACTCTTGGCATTACACTGCAGCGTTACTGTGTCACCGTAGAAAACTCTGACAGTCTTTTGGTCTTTATTCTGGATTTGTGGAGGGGACGTTCCAGCCTTCACCCTGACTCTGACTTTCATCTCGTCTTTGCCCAGTTGGTTCTCTGCATAGCAGGTGTAGTCTCCTTCCTCTGGCATACCCACATCATTGAAGTAAAGTGTTCCGTTATCAAACACCACATACCTGCAAAAAATGCAGGAAATAAAGAAGAGCAGAAAAAGTATGATGTTAGACTTTGTATGTTGAGAAATATAAACATTCATAAAATTAAATACATTTATTATCAGTGATAATGAAGATAAGATTTAAAAATCACCTATAACCATTTTAAAAAGATGGACTGATGGATGGACAGCTTTTTATCTAATGTCTTTGTAGATGAATATCAGACAATATTGACTGAAATAGACAAAAATGATCTTTAAAGTCAGCTGGCAAATATTTTTAAATTTAAATCCATCCATCCATCCATCCATCCATCCATCCATCCATCCATCCATCCATCCATCCATCCATCCATCCATCTGTCCACCTTCTTTAGTAATGATTTGATTAGTTCTTAATGCAGCTTTTGGATTTTCTTCAGTCTCTTTACTCATTTTTCTTGCTCATTGCAGACTAGTCATCAGACTCTTCTGAAATGCATGAAATCTGTTCCACTTCTGTCTTCTGAAGTTGTTGTTCAAGGAATAAGAGACCTTATGTCCTTATGTGATTGCTTAAAGTGACTCTATTATGCTAACTTCAGGCTAATTTATTTCAATATGAGTCCACAGGGGCAAGAATCGATCCAGCATTTGTTCACGAACCCCTTTATTTATTTTATATTGATCCTCTTTATAGACTCAGATCAGCCTGCCAGAAACAAGCAGAATGAGACTCTTGTGCCCTGAGTCCCGCCTCCCCCTGATGCAAGCTGCCTCTGGCCAACTACCGGGAGTAGTTGTTGGGAGTGCGCACTGTTTTCATTATAGAAACACTCATAAACAAACTTAGTAAACAATGTCAACACAAAACATACAGTTGTACACATTCAAGCCTGATTTAGACTCCAAAAAAAAAGAGTTATGAGAGGTCATGATGCTAATTGCTAACACTTTCATGCATTGTTACACTGTAGTTAGCTGTATGGATGTACATCTATTGTTTCATTTGGCTAATCAGCTGGGTGCAATGCGACACAACACGACAAATAGAAAAATTCAATTCAATTGTTGTCGCTGTCGCATGGCACTACAACCAACCAGCACGGGGCATCATTAACTGACCTATGAGAACAGGCTAGACCAGGCCTACTCAATTCGGTCCTACGAGGGCCGCAATCCAGCAGGTTTTCCACGTATCCCTGCGCCAACACACCTGAGTCAAATTAGGTGGCTCTAACAGCAAATCAGGTTCTACACAATAACTCATTAATTTGACTCAGTTGTGTTGGTGCAGGAATACATGGAAAACCTGCTGGATTGCGGCCCTCATAGGACTGAATTGAGTAGCCCTGGGCTAGACAGTGCAGTCTGCAAACACTTTCAACTTGAAGGAACAGATGATTTTAGATGTGATGACTTTCCCGTACTTTACAATACTTCACGCAAAGATTATAGAGATATAAAAAAAAAAGGCACCAGGTTGAATTTGTTTGAAGGTCCTGGATTTTTCTGGATCAGCCTTACGGTCCACCATCAAATGATGATATTGTTTGTAAAATAGGATAAACCCAGGGTTGTCTTTCTCTTTTGTTCAGTAGAGTCAACAGCAAGAACAAAGTTCGAACAAAATCTTCTAACCCTTCATCTGTCATACTTTGTCTGTCACGGACTACTTTAAAAATGTCAAAATTCCTTCCAATATCATAACCAATCACATTACTAAGAGAAAAGCGTTCTGAGAGCGCGATGTGCAACACTGTCGCCCTTGCTGCTGTTTGTCGAGTCCTGGCGAGTTTCGTCTGTCGATGCCATTGGTCACCTCCCGTGTGTCAAGCCCATAACACCAGAGCAGGAGAAATACTCCATCTGCTCCTCCCTGAAGCAAGATGCTTCACCTGCCTGAGAGAATCTAGAAAACTCTCACATTTTTGTCTCATTTTCAGCTGGATGACACGTTGGCCAATGTGTGCACTCTGTCCTCTGACACGTGTGTGTGTGTGTGTGTGTATGTGTATAGACATAGGAAACCAGTTGTGTGCCTCAATAAGTCACACGAAAGAAATAACAAATAACAAACAAAATATTAATATTTTTAACTAAAAATCGTCATTACCTAAAAATAGATAATTTAGAGTGAAACACAAAACTGAGGTTTTATAATGTAATTCATAAGTCTACAAAATCTTTGATCAGTTGTTCATAAGGATATCGCCCTACAGAGTTGATGTTAGCATTTTAGGTAATTTGCAGGACAACAGGCAGATAGAAACTCCCTTGGGTTCCATTTTTTGAAGCTAACGTGTAAAAGTGACTCTACTAGCAGCTCATACCTGCGACTTCGTCCCACACTTATTCCGTCTCTTTGTTTGACCGGGTTAACCATGGTGCCATCTGGCAGGGCCCAGCTGATCTCAGGGTTGGGGAGCCCAGAGGCCACACAATCCACCTTCAGGTCTTCACCGTACACCACCTCCTGACTCGATGGCTGCTGCTTCTGCTCAATCTTGGCTGGTCTGGTCAGCACGTCGACTCGCAGCTGAACGTAGTCGTCACCCATCTTGTTACGTGCCATACACAGGTATTCGCCGCTGTCTTTGTCAGTCACTGAATGGATGGTTATAGTGCCATTAAGAAGCACTTTGATCCTGGGGTCAAAACTGCAAAAATGGAAGAAATTGAACACTCAAGCACCTACAGTGTATATTACTAAGTGTATATTACTAATGACACCAGGATTTGGGCATTGGGTTTCATATGGATTACAGTATTTTCTCACCTGTACTGAGCATCCACCAGCTTTTTGGAGGGTGTCCTCCAGATGATTCGGGGCTTGGGCTCTCCGTTAGCCATGCAGTTGAGCAGCAGCTTTTTTCCATAGATCACATCTGTTTTCTGTGGAGATGATGACACAATGCTGGCTTTGGCAGAGAGCAGATTCTTCTTTACAGTTAAGATAACAGTTCTCCTGCTGGACGCCATGTTGTTGCTGGCCGAGCACTCGTATCTTCCAGAATTACCAGAGCCTAGTCCTCGTATGTAGAGGGTCCCATTAGGGAAGACGATGACATTCCGTCCAGTAACTAGCTGCGAAGCAGTGAGCTGCATGCCATCAGGTGTGATCCAGCGTATGACAGGTGGAGGAGCACCTGTGGCAGAGCAGTGGATGTAGGCAGAACTGCCCTCTGGAAGACTCATGTTCTCGTGTCGAGTCTGCTGAATCACCGGTGGCAACACTGAGACGTAAAGATAAACCAACACAGAGTCTGCCCCAGCTGCACTTCTGCTAATGCACTTATAAATCCCTCGGTCTGAATAACTGGCCTGGCTGATCCATAAGGTTCCGTTATTATCGACAGCTACACGGTGTTGGGAGGACATGCCGGACGAGGCTGCTGTCATGTGGACCTGGTTTGGGAGGACCCACGTAACCTGAGGTGGGGGATGCCCTTCCACTCTGCACCCCAGATCAACTTTGCCACCAAGAGGCACAGTGACATCTCTGTGCCTTGGCTGGAGGATCCGTGGATGCTGAGACTGGACTGCAAGGTTAACGATCCTCCTGTCTGCGCCATGCTGGTTCTGAACTGTGCACAGGTACTGACCGCTGTCCATTATCTGTGCCTTCCTGATGATTAATGTACCGTTGAGGTGGACCTCAAATCTCTGCATTCTGGTGTTCTGAGCAATGCTTAGCCCTATACAAATGGGAACACACAGTTTCAATTACAAAATGTAGAATAAAACATGAAGCAGTCATGCCATTTTCTCAGTTTTTGTGGTGAATTGACATTAATCCATTACATTAATTTAGACCTGGGCACAAACAGTGCCAACAATAAAACTCCAATACCAAAAATGCTAGTGTAAAACATAAATAAAAACAAAAAGCTATGATTTACAAGTGTTGAAACTGAGACATTTTACCATTTAGTGGAAAATATTAGCTTATTTTGAATCTGATGGCAGCAACACATGAAAAAAAATGGAACAGGGGAAACAAAATGCTGGAAAAGTAATTTGTACAAATAAAAAAGAACTGCAAGAGCATATGACAGCTAATTAGGTTAAATGGCAACAGGTCAGTAACATGAGTAGGTATAAAAGAAACATTTCAGAGAGGCAGAGACCTGCATTTTTCGATAACAGAGGGATTTGTGGTCTTTCTGAGCCAATGCATTGATTACCAGTAGATACTCATGTAGTTTTAACGCAGTACTGCCTGAGGGCCACAAGATTACCAGCATCCAGTTTTGACCTTCGTCCTTGAAATTCCCCGATATTCTTAATCTTTTAAAGACATTAAACACTGTAGATGGCAGGATCTTCAGTAGTCATAATTTCACGTTGAGAAATTTTTACACAAAGTTTGTCTTAGACTTTTGAAACTATGTCCATCTTTACACCTGAGAGACTCTGCCTCTCTGAAATGCTCCTTTTATACACAGTCATGTTACTGACCTGTTGCCAGTTAACCTAATTGGTTGTCAAATGCTCCTCCAGTTCATTTTATTTCTGCCACCTACCTTTCCAGCTTTTTGATGCATCTCTTCCAACTTCTAACAGATGTGTTGCTACCATCAGATTCTACATAAGCTCTTAGTGTCCATGAAGATATGAAATGTCTCAGTTTTAACATCTGGCGTGTTTTTTTTCTACTGTAACAAATATGGATTGATGAGATTAGAAAATCCTTGTAAACATATTTTAAAATATTAATGTCACATATTAGGTTTCAATCTTTTTGTGGCATCAACATTTTATTGTTTTATTGTATTGTGTATTTTTTATTCACTGGCTTACAAATGCAAATTAGCTTGTTAGCTACAATCCAGCATGTTTACATCTGTTGTAAACATATGTTTATTAATATGCACTGTCCCTATAAAAAAAACTAATAAATAAATGTTTAAAAAAGCATTCAGCTTTTTTTATTTATTTACATTTTACACAGCATCCCAACATTTTGGAATTAGTGTTGTACAGAGATATGTTGCCATACCTCCTGTAAATACAGCTGCAGACATACTGAAAGCAGAAGGTTTAGTGGCTGCACACAAAGCTGAGTTATGTGCTTGAGTCATACATACCAGTAGAAACTTTAGTCCATGACAGGAAGGGCATTGGCAGGCCCTCAGCCTCACAGGGAAGCTGAGCATCTGTTTCAGCTTTCACAGTGATCATTTGGAAGTTTTTCGTAGTTATCCTTGGCTTCCCTCTTGCAGCAGATTCTTGTCCAGGTAGCTGCTGATAAGTGCTTGTTGATGATGTCTTTTTGGACGGGTTGGGTTGGACTGTAGCAGCTGCTGGGATGGAGGTCACTGGGTGCTTTGCTATTGGCCTGCTGTCCAGGTTGATGTCTGGGAAAGTTGGACTTCTGGTAGGGAGTTTTAGGTCAGGTGATGCAGGGGATGTTCTGGCTGTTTCTGCTGTGGTGAGGATAAATTTTGTTAGTTGGTTGGGACTGATCCTGGGATACTCTGTGGTGGCCCTCAGTGTCAGGCTCATTTCAGCTCCCGTGGGAGATATTTGGGGTTTATTGGGATGTATCCTGAATTTGGAAAGTGTTCCAGGTTGAGGTGTGGATGTGATAACAGGTGTTTTTATGCGACTCGTTTCTTCAAGTTTTTCATCCACATTTTCACTCTGACTGAAGCTATGATAAACATCGGACAATGTCCTAGTCTGTTCTGTCTGTAAATAATTCTCAGTAAGGGTGCTAGGTGTCCTGATTAATCCATAGGAAGTGTAAGCAGACATCGTCCTGTCTGCTTCCTGGGTGAAAGAATTCACCGTGGCAGATGGGGAAGGCACTGAGACTTCAGTCTCTTTTAAAAGAGTCTTTCCACTCTTGTCAGTGACTGCGTCTTGACGGCCTGATTGATTATTCTCGACATCTGTTGGTGATCGTGTTGCAGGGTGAGGCCATGGTAGAGTACGATCTGTAAACCATGGCTGAGTGGTTAATGTGAACATCTCGGAAAACTCTGGAACAGATGTACTTTGTGAGATTCCTAAGGCTGATAGAGAGCTTGCATTTTGGAGTCCCAGTCCTGGAGAGGCTGTTGGAAATGTAACCGATGAGCTTTCAGAAAGTGGTTTGGCCATGAGAAGACGACTGTCCTTTGTTTCATAGGAAGAAGTTGGTGGTGAGGTGGTTTTGGGGCCCACCTCATGCTCATGCCCGGAGACTGTGCTTTCTTTGAGACTTAGTGTGAGTGATGACGTCACTTGGCCATCAGTGTACGGAACAGTGCTGCTGAAACTCACTGTTGAAATTCCCAAATGTTCTATTTTTAGGTCTGTAGAGGCTATGGCCGTTGTTAGGGCAGTGTTTACAGGCGTGGTGGCTTTATTCACCCTTTGTTTCCGTCTGTTGGGCCTTTTTTTTCGATGCCCATTCCTTCTCCTGTTGCTGGGCAGCCGAAGACGTGGAGGAAGTTGCGTTTCAGGCTCTGTCCTTAAGGTAAAGATGGGAACTGCCGTAGTTGTTGGAGATACTGTCGTGAGCGGATCTGTTTGCAGATCACTGAGTCTTAAGTCCTGTGGTGTGGTGGTCTCAATGAAATATTTCCCATCTTCCTCTTGGAGTATGCCTGGCTCAGTTGTTACAGTATTAGCCTGGTTGTCCTGGAGATAAAATGTGCTGCTGCTGGGAGAGTTTGTGGTGGCATGTAGGGAAGCAGTTGTTGGAGAGGAAGATTCGCTGCTTGGTTCATTGGTTGTGTGTTCACTCGGTGTCATCTCTAGCTCTGTTGTAGTATGTAAGCTGCTCAGAGTATCATCATTTATATTGTCTTGATCCAGTTGATTGTGCTGATTGGTTTTCAATTGTGTATGTGGTACAGGAGTGTTTGTTGTGATGTAACCCTGCTGCTCAGGTAGAGTCACTCCACTTGGTGATCCTTCTGTAGTTGCTTCACTCTGCGTTGTGTGCTGAACTGGGAATGGTGTGACCGTGGCAGTATTTTTGTCTCTAATCTTCAACAAAATATCCGCCCATTTCTCCGGGTCGATTTTGTTCTTTGACATATTAATCCTTCTCCTGTTTTCAGTGTGAGATCCTGGTGGTTTCCGAAGCACTGGTGGTCTCCGCCACACATTCCGGGATGGATGGACACCACCTTTGCCTGGAATCCTCCTTCTAACACCAACCAGGCGTCTTGTTGGTACTCCATCCTGACTAACCTCCATATCCCCAGATGTCTCCTCTGTTTCCGCTTGAAGGATTTTAATCTGAGTGTTGACACCTGAAGCCGACTGAGGTCTTGTTGGAAACTTTTGTAAAGGCTGCATGAGTCCTTTACGCCTGAGTACAGTCATTTTTGTAGCCAGTGTATCCACGCCAAACTGATTCATAGCAATGCATTTGTAATAACCGCTGTCCAACAACTGTGTCTGTGGGATATTTAAAGTGCCGTTGGAGTAGACAAAAACTCTGGATGAGTTATGATGGAAACTAACTATATTGTTGCTTGGTAGAATCCAGCAAACATCAGCATCAGGGGAACCAGAAGCTGTGCAGTCCATGGAAACAGGGTTCCCTGCAAGCTTTTCAATGGATGTAACTTGGGTTTCCTCCCCTGGGAGCGGGCTGGAGGACTCCTGCACATTCAGATGGAAGTATAGGACAGAAAAGTCTCCATTAACCCTGGCCATGCAGTAGTAAACCCCTGTGTCTTTGTGGCTGACAGCTTTAATAACCAGTCTTCCATCTCCGGAAACAGAGACTCTGTTGTCTGAACTGCTGTACGGAGCATCCAGCTTGGACCCATCTGGTAGCATCCACTGAATAACTGGCCGCTCAAAGCTCTGCACTTTGCAGTCCATTTGACTTGGCCCGCCCAACATGACAGTAAAAACTTTACGAGTCGTGTTTGTTGACTCAATTGTGACCCATGTCCTCCTCTGTCTCCGCACCAGCTCTGTTTCCAGCGTCTTTGAGACATCCATCCCAAGGATCAGTTTGACTGTTCTAGCTGATGACTGAGGTCGGTTCAGCTGCAGGTCTACAGACGTCTGCATCAACCATTCAGGTTGGGCCATCATGTTAACTTTAACACCTGTGTAATACAGGGCATCCTTCACAGAGCTCTGTCGGTACACGTAAGTTGGGTGAGGATCTTTGCTTATGATGGATCCTCGCTCTAAGTGAGCCGGCACACTGCTGTAGTATGCAATCAACCTCCAGAGCTGCTCATATCTCTCTCTGTCAACAGGACATTCAAGGTCCACCAAGAAAGTGATGTTGGAGACCAGCTGGAGTGGGTTAATCTGCTCCCAGCTGATGTTGGTAAGTTCGCTGGGCTCACTAACACTACACTCCAGATCCACCTGGTTCCCATGTTCATCAGAAAGGCTCAGGGATACATTCCCAATTGGTTCCTTGAAGTCCTCTGTGGTCAAAACCTCACTTTGATCTTCCTGTAGCAAAGTTCTTTGAGGAGAGTTGATGACAGGTCCACTACAGATCAGATCCTCCGCCGCATGGAGATCTGTTGCCTGGAGATTTCTGGGAGAAGAGCACACAGGACACAGTTGCCCTTTAGGAAGGTTTCGGTCCTTCTTACATTTCAAAACACCTGGAGCAGAAGAAAAGAAGAAGGTTTTATTATAAGAACATAAAACCTTTTATCTGTGACAATTAAGTGGTTTCTGACCTGGTGAAGTCTTTTCCCAACCGTGGAGCCACTTCATGCTGCAGTCACAGATCCATGGGTTCCCATGGAGGAATAGATTTTCTAACTTCGGCATGGTCTCCACTAACCTAGAGGGCAGCGACATCAGTCCGTTGTCTGATAGGTGGAGGTGCCGCAGAGTGGAGATGTGGAACTGGCCCATCACAGTGAAGGTGGTGAAGGTGGCTGGATGCAGCTGCTGAAGTCGGTTTCCTTCCAGCTGCAGCAGGCGCAATGAGGTGAGACCCTGGAAGGCATCGGGATGGATGAAGTCCAGGTGGTTGTGATCCAGATGCAACCTGGCCAACGACCACAAACCCTGGAAGGTGTTTCTGCTGATCTCCTTCAGCTTGTTGTAGCTCAGCATCAGCATCTAAACCAACAAGTGGAACAGAAGCTCATCATTACTAATCGGAAAACATTAACTTTAAATTGGACTGGAAATGCATTGAGATGGTTTTTGAAGTAATTGATAACATAAAAATATAAAAATGACAAATTAATCATATGGTCTGGAATTAATCTTAAATACAAGAAACTACACCCATTAGCCACTTTATCAGCTCCAACTGCTTGCTAACACAAATATCTAACCAGCCAATCACATGGCTGCAGCTAAATATATGTAGTCATGTAGACATGGTGAAGACAACCAGCTGAAGTTCAAATGAGCATCAGAACGAGGAAGAAAGGGGATTAAAAAGACTGAACGTAGCATGGTTGTTGGTCTGAGTATTTACTGGATTTTAACACTCAACTTTACAGAGAATGTTCTGAAGTAGAGAAAATATCCAGTGAGCAGTAGTTGTCTGGACCAGAATGACTTGTTAATGTCAGAGGTCAGCGGAGAATGGGCAGACTGGTTGGAGATGATAGAAAGACAACAGGAAGTCAAATAAGCACGGGTTCCAACCAAAGTCTGCAGAACAGCATCTCTGAACACACAACACGTTTACCCTTGAAGCAGATGGTCTACAGCAGCAGAAGACACACTGGGTGCCTCCTGTCAGCTAAGAACAGGAAACTGAGGCTACAATTC
>JBAFSZ010000027.1:3537325-3549567 GCA_036919955.1 Melanotaenia pygmaea
CACAAGAAAACAGGAAACACAAAAAGAAACAGGAAACACAAAGAAAGACAGAAACACAAGAAAACAGGAAACACAAAGAAAGACAGAAACACAAGAAAACAGGAAACACAAAGAAGCAGGAAACAAGAAAACAGGAAGTGAAGCAATTTCCTGCTTCTCATGAACTACTTCAAATTTTAGATTTTTTTGGTTAGAGGTTAGAGTGAAAGACAACTTGAGAAAGAATGAGAGTGTAGGAATGCATGTAGAACAGATGTGTGAACAGAGGACAAAAATAACATTTTTCAGTGTAGCAGAAGTTTTTGTTAAAGACCTGTTTCCAGCTTTCATCTCCTCCCTAAATTTAATGCAAGAAAAAAAGAATGCTGCAAAATGTCGAAATATTATGAGAAATCTTCTCATTCTGGACAGAGGCTTTAAAGTAATGAAGCTGATGTTCATACTTATAGCCCATTTATGCTCCCTTGTGTACCTAAATAGAAACGTCTTTTTCAAATGATGTCATACTTCCATGCATACTTTACGTTGCCATGGTTGTTGAGTCAATTCCTCCACTAGTGGGCAGTGCTGAGATCAGAGTTCACGTCTGAGCTGACATCAGTTTCAGACACCATTTAGCTGTGGTAATACATCGCCATGAAGTTGTTTCCAACCATACAGCACACCCTAAACACTCGCAAATAGTCTTTATCCAAAAGCATGCACAATTCCTACAGTTGTCCTCGTCTTTCTTCTTCTTCCAGCTCTTTCCTTCCTTCCTGATCCTCTTTTTTTTGTCTGGTTTGTTTCTTTCCCTGGTCGCATGTGAGCTATTCTGTTCCAGTGATATTGCTCCATCTTCTGCATCAAGCACAAATGGGACTTAAAGGTTAGTGCAGGCAGACAATATTTGGACGGAAATGTTGGATTTTAGTTTCAGTATATTCCTGTAAATAATCCTAAACAGACTGATGTCCTCATTTCCTCTGCAGCTTCTCTCTTTCTCCCTGCATCTGCTCTAGAGCAGGACAGCGTCAGCGCTGCCATGTAGCGTTCCTGGTTTCTTATGCTTCAGTGCACAGTGCATCATGGGTAATGTCGTGTAAAGTAGGTGTAATGCCCAGTAAATGTAGGCAGAGATTGTTGCGGGACCTCATGTAATCTGAACAAGTTCTTGTTCAAGTGTTGAGCTCAACGTTCATCGTTCAGTGTTCAATGAACACATTCTTTTGAAGTCATTCGTGCACAGCACAGGAAACGGGAAGTTCTTTGTTTCTTTGTGTTTCCTGTTCCCAGTGAAGCTGCAGATCTTTTTAATCTGACAACTAAGTTTAAGTCTGCCATTTAAAATAGCAGCTTGAACTAGTGAAGTTCCTTAGTTTCTCTGAGGGTGGAGTGGACAGTAGAGATGTCAGTGCAGGAGAAACGCTGTGGGATCTACTTTAATTAAATAGGACTAGTTACTGGAACAAAATGAGCTTCTTTTGATTAGAAAGGCAGTAAATTGTTATCCAGGTCACTAACGACCTGGATAATTAGGGCTTAAATACACTCTGACAGAGGGGTGAGATTTGCTTACTAACCCTCATGAGAGCTTTTCCCCATGTGAAGACACAGAAAGAAAAACCTGAATTTTCATCTTTTTTTCAACACTCAGGGAAAAACCAGACAAACCAAAGCAGAAAGGCCTCAACACTTCTGATTCTGACATTTTCCACCTTGGACATTTTTTATTTGGTGTGGCAGTAAAAGCACCAGTGTTACTAATGATGCCATCATACCCAGTAATCCCAGTAACAAACCCAACCCTTCATGGAAACTACACAAAATAAAAACAAGAATTTCTTTCTAATTATGTTGGTGAGCCTGAAAGTTGAAGCTATTTAAGAGAAAAAGACTTCCAGAGGTGGGCTCGGGTTTGGAGAACCTGGGTTCAAGTCCCAGGCTGGCAACTAAAGTAATAAGTGGGTCCCTGAGCCAGGCCCTTAACCCCTGAACTGCTCCCCGGGTGCCGGAATCTGGCATCCCATTGCTCCCAGCAACTAGGATGGGTTAAATGTAGAGAAAGAATTTCCCCACTGTGGGACTAATAAAGGATGATGATGATGATTCCTGGCAAACCCTAAACACTCTTCATTCATCCTTCTGCTTTACATCTCCACCATGCTTCTCCATGGAAGGAAGATGTGGTGCAGAGACATTGTTCTAACCATGTGGTCGTTGATGGGATAACAGAGATAAAATCCATCCTCATCTAAAGAATGAAAAACCGGAATAATAAATGTAAATATCTAACAAGCAATGTGGTCAGATGTTACTGCCATCTGGTCAGGATAAATTCAGTGATCAGCTCTAATGAGTCCAGCATCAGTTACTATGGTGACTGGCAGGTTCATACAGAGCCATCTTCCTGCTCTGGAAACTTGAGCTATCAGTCTAACCCTCTGATCTCATTGATGCTCCCCTGACTTTGTGGTGATAAATCCTGTAGGATGCTCTATACAGGGATCATTATGTCTGTGGAGGTTTTTATTAGCACGGTACCAGTGAACTTGAACACTGAACAGAACTGAGTGATGTTTCTGTTTCTGAGAGGAGGGGCTGCTCAGGGTGGGGGGTCAGGGTATTTACCCCCCGCCGCAGGGTGTGGTTCAGTCATGACCTGATAACAGAGGCATGACCTGTTATTAGAGTGACATCAACAGGTAGGTGAAGAAGCCCACCCTACTGTTTGGTTAGGTGGAGCTTCACCTGGTCAGGTGATGTAAACAGTAGTTATATACAAGATTCTGGCTGGTCAGTTTCTTCTACCTTTTCTGTCTCTGCTTCTTCTTATTCTACTTTACCTTCTTCCTCAACAACTACTTCTTCTACTTTATCTTTTAACTACTTCTGCTTTAGTCTCTATTACAGCTTCTACCTCTACTATTTCTACTTCATCTTTTTGCTCTACTTGAACTTCTACTTTTACTTCTCATATTTCCACTTTTACTTCTACTTCAGTTTCTACCTATGCTTCTTCTACTTCATCTTTTACTGCTACTTCTTATACTTCTTAATATACTTCTTATACATTTACCTCTACTTCTACCTCTGCTTCTCTACTGCCTCTACTTGACATTCTACTTAATCTTTTACCTCTACTTCTTCTTCTAACTATTTCTACTTTTGCCTCTACTACAGCTTCTACCTCTGCTACTTCTACTTAATATTTTACCTCTGTCTGCTGCTACTTCTACTTCTTTATCTTGTACTTCTAATTTTAACTTTACCTGTTTCGTCTTTTACCTCTACTTCAACTTCTACTTCTACCTCTTTAACCTCTGCTTCTGCTTCTCCCCCTCTTCTTTTTCAATTTCTTCTTTTCCATCTTTACTTGTACTTCCTTCTCATTATTCTTTCTTAATCAAATCCTAGATATACTTCTCCTACTCCCCAGCCTCTTCTTTTCCTCCTCCTTATTTCGTCCTTATTATTCTGCTTACTTTTTGCTCTACCTTGTTACTTTCATTTTCCTCATCTTTCTTTTTATTCCCTCACTTTTTTTCATCCATCCAATTTTCCTTTTCTTCTCTTTGTCCTTTTCCCTTTCCTTTCATTTCCTTCATTTTCCTCCTTCTTCTCATCAGGCCACACCAGATGTCTTGCTGTTAGATTGGATCAGGCTGAAGGATGTTTCCATTTTTATCTTCTACTTTCTGCTCAACTAGTTTGAGTCTCTGAGCAGCATTTCTTCTTCTGATGTCTTTTTAAAAAATATGTCTGGGAACAGCTCTGGTAGCAAAGAGGAGATCAGGACCAGAAAGTGAAGCAGAAGCCAGTTTCTAACACCAAATTCAGCCCATCACTAACTGCTTTCAGCTTCTTTTCTCTCCGTCTTTGATATAGTGTTTTTGGTTTGGTTGTTAAGGGGGCTGGTAATGATCCCAGATGTGATCAGAGCGGATCATTAATATGTCAGATGTGTTCTCGATGTTCTGACTCTGTTTGGTGATGAAATCCAAATCGCAGCATTAATGCTGCTGTTTGTCTAAAAGTCCTGGACATCAAGCAGCTTTTACTCCGAGCTGAAGCAACTCCAGGACTGCAGGGAGCTGCTGGTGATCCGGCTCCAATTAAGTGGTTTTTTTCTGATTCTTATCAGCTACCATCATCACGTCTAAATCATCATGGTTCACCTCACTGGAAGTTAAAAAATTCAGACTGATGAAAACATGATTAAATATGAAATGATTCACCACAGACTCCAACAGAAACTTAAAAAAAAAAAACAGAAAAACATTCAGAAAGTTTCATGTTTTGGTTTAATATTCATGTTTTAAATAACAAACACACTTTTATCTCCTGAGTGTAATCAGAGCTGCTCCTGGTCCATGACTCGGTTTTTCACTGGAAACATGAATTCACCAGTAAAGACCATACCTCAGCCATCTGGGTTTGCTGGTTTGATGAAGATGGAGAGATCTGAAAGTACTCTAAAAGTTAAATGAAAAAGAAGGGCAAAGGATGGCTGGATGAGAGGGGAGCATGGAAGGGGTGAAAACGAGGGAGGGTGGATGGGCGAGAGGGGTAGGAGGAAAAGATTAACAGATGAGGTAAGGGAGAATGAATGGATAAGGGAGGGGGAAGAAAAATGGAAGGATGGATGAGCGAAAATAGATGAACATATGAGGGAGGGAAGGATGAATGGATAAGAATGGATAGATCAGAAAGGAGGTGAGGATGGAAGGATAGATGAATGGGTGGAAGAGAGGGAAGAGGATGAACAGATGAGAGATGGGTGAAAAAGGACAGGTATAGAGGGATGAGGTTAAGAGAACGAGATGAACAGGTGATCAGTGGTGGAGGCGTGGCCTAAACACAGCAGCTGAACTATGATTGTGGTTAAAGAGACGAAACATCGTGCTGCTGGACCAGCTCACCCGTCTGACCTCAGAGGAACAAGATATTTCACTGGAATATTCCAGGGTTCATTCAGTCTGCTCAGATTCAGTAGAAACAAACAGGAGGAATTTAGCTGGAAGATTAGCTGCTTTTTCTCATGAAAACCTAAAATTTCAGGAGCTTTAAACGTCCTTGAAAGCATCATTCTGCGACTATAAAAGCTTTGTTTGGTTTTGCAGATGGTCGGCCTTCAGATGGCTGAAGGGACCAGGACAGTAGCATTTCATCTTTCACTTCAGTCATCCTCAAAACACATTTAACTTCACACCAGTGGGGTTGCAGGCAATTAAAAAGCATTAAACCCCCCTCCCTCCTCCTCCATCTTCATCCTGACACATCACAGCAGGAAATCCACCCCCCGTTTAATGATGCCTCATTATCAGGGTTTACTGGAAAAAACAGGGAACCGAGCCAATGCTAACGTTAGCGCTCCTCCTGGTGGTACAACTCAAACTCTCGTGACTGGGTCGTGACGGGTTTCAAACTTTTTTTTCCTGAAAACACACTGAACAGCTGGAAACAGACTTGTGTTCACTCAAATTGGATTAATTCTTTGAAAACCACGGTTTTATTGTGTTTTGGGGTTAAAGTTACAACATTTGGACATTTTTACAGATGTTTGAGTATTTTCCAGCAAAGATCAGTCAGTCAAGTAAAAGTACACATTGGTACAGAAAGTTTAAAACATGGATGAGGTTGTAGAAGGGTATCATGGACGTCTCTGACAGAACGATGGAACATGTAACAGATGTGCATGTACAGCAGACAGGAGACGGGCTGAGGGGAAGAAAAACTGTTTGATGACTTTATACTGAAAATATAACACCCGACTTTCCTTCAACTTCCTCTTCTATGACCTACTGTCCATCACATTTTTGGTTTTCGGCACCATAATACTTAATTCTTTGTAAAGCAAACCTGCTGTACACCGCCATCTGGTGGTATCACAGGAGGACAACAGGTCTAAGGCTGAAAATATACTTGCTGCTTAATTTAGCGTGTGTGCATGCAACCAGCGCTGTTGTAAGCACAACTGTTCACATACTAGCTTGTGTGCTACGCTTACTGGAGGATTCCTGTTAGGAGCATTCGAAAACTCAGAATAAAGTTCCTCAATTTTTTGGATGTTAACAGGACTATAAACATGCCGATTAGTATTTAGTCGACTCTTAAGTCCATTTCTGTTGCCAGTGTCAGAAAATGACACACTTAAAAGAAAATGACCAAAACTCCTCCATCAGTAGCGCCATCCACGCAATATTAACAGATCCTGACAGCTGGGAAGCGCAGCGCACCAATAATGTACGATGTTTACAGGATGCTTTCAGACACTGAAAGCTCTGGGCAAACAAAACCTTTAAAAATGTGAATAAGAAATTTTCTTCTTGTATATTTGTAATTGAAATGTAATTTTGATATAATGGTAGAAAAAAAGACAGAAACAACCCTGTTGACCCAGTAACCTTACTTATGGTCATGTTTGTAGCAACACTGCCCCTACTGGTTACCTGCATATGTAACTTGTGAACATGTAGCGTTAATTTCAGGAGAAACAAACAAATGATGCTTCACAGAAACGCAAATACGCGAGGCAGCCATGATAAATACGAGTCCGACTGCAGGTCTGCTGAAACTCAGCAGTTTTAAATCGGGGTTAAAATGTTTCTATTTGCTGCCTTTTAATAAAACTGTTGTGGAAGTATAGTTCTTGAATTTGATCAATTTTAATTGAGCTTTTTCTTTCCGTTTATATTTAAGTTTGTTTTTAATGCACTTGTTATTGCTTCCTGTAGCCCGCTGTAATGCTTTTAATGTTTTATATAATGTAATGTTATGAATTGTCTTGTACACGAATTGTGCTGTGCAAATAAATTTTCTTGCCTTGCATCCATGTAATTAAAAGCAAATATATTCTCAGCCTCAGGAGAACAAACTGGATTTTCTTTGATTCTGGCTGAAACTGACATGAAAATACAAAAAAAAAAAAACCAAAACAAAACAAGGTACGTAAAGATGAGAGTGATTCAGCACCGGGTTATGACAAAGAAAAGAACTCGTGCAAAAACAAACAAAAACAGCTGATTCTATATCAAAAGCTTGATGTGAAAACATGCAACTTTCATGGTCAAAATCTGGCATTTTTCATCCGCAGCTGATTGGATGTTGCAGCATGATGAGACCACCGCCGTGTTTAGAGGCTGCAGACGTGTTTCTGCTCACAGTGAACATCATGAACAGCTTTGTTCCAGATCAGCCACCTTTCAACCAACATGAGGATGACGACGATGATGATGGTGAAATTAACAGAGAGGTGACAGCGTCTGCAGCAGAACCCAAAGACTCGTCATCCTCGTCACGCCGATGTAAGGCACCGCCAGTCACAACGGGTCAAACTGACAGTTCAGCACCGGTCAGATATGACTTCATTTTAAGAAGGCAGAACATATATAAAAAAAAACACCTGATTATAAACTAACAGTCTTGGTTGTTTCTTTTTTTTTTTTTTTGCTTATGCAAAGGCTCAGAGGAAATGAAAGATAATAAAAAGTCTCATAAATAAAGGCATAAAAAAGAAATCATTTCTGTGGTTTTGACTTCAGGGTCATCCCCAAAGATAAAAAGGGTCTTCTAACAGTTGAGAACGTGTCCTTCCTCCGTGATGGCAGAAGGAAGCAGGAATTTTAAATACATCTGTCAGCTCCTCATTTATAAATAGAAGACTCGGATCAAAAGTTCTTGAAAATTTCCAGATCCTTCGGCGAAACGGGAGGGTCTTTCTTCCAGTTGTCTTCAGGATAAACATCGAAGTTGGACGTGTCACCCTCATGAGAAACTTTAGGAACTATGGGAGGCTGTGGAAACAGGAAGAGACGTTCAGATTCAGCTCACCAGCAGCACAGAAGCTTCTTACCATAATATAACCACAAACCCAAATCCGAAAGAGCCGGGACCCTGTGTAAAGTGTAAGTAAAAACGCATTGGTTTGTAAATCTTTGAGACATGTTAACATTTAATGGGAAATAGCAACACATCTGTAAAAAGTTGCTGCTCTGACACATTGGTATGGGTGTTTCACCGATGTGGAATGTGTGGTTTACGAGTAGCTTCTGACCAGTTCTGTCATGTTCTTAGGCACATGAAAAAAATTAAGGCTGACCAGATGGGGACAGATCTAAAAGCGTTGGCTAGGTCCAGGAATAATATTTGTTGGTCTTTTCCTTCCTGTTGTGCAGATTGGATTTGTTGCCTAATTAAACTTGTTCTAAGCAGGAACGCCACGTCAACCAGGCCATTCTGTTTCAGGCAGCTTGTCAGTCTTTGAGCAACAATACTGAAGACAAGATTCCTTCCATATTCAGGAGATCGATCTGCTGGAATCGGTTGATCCTTTTCTTTGGGTATCATCACACCCCCTGCTCTTCACCATGGCCATGCCACGATTCGCTTTGTCCACATCACCTTCATCTGCTTCCAGAGAAACCACAAAACCCCGGGAGCATTCTTGTACAGCTGGTTTTGGACTCTGGTCCAGGAGCTGAAGCTGTCCTTGCCTTCCTAATTGCCTTCTCAACCTCACTCCATCATGGCAGATGTCATCCAGTAGATGTTCAGGCTCAGGTAATGGTGGTATGTCTGAGGGCATCTCACTTTGTTCACATCTTTGGGTGTCTGTTTCTTTTTTTCCTCCAGCTTTGGCTCCTTCAGTGACCCACTCTTCTTCTTTAAACAGGCCTTTGACAAACCTGAAGGGATCTTTGTAAAAGCCGTTTCTTGCCTTTTTTCCTCTTGCATTGAGCTCTGAGGTTTTCAGCTCTCTGTAAGCTCACCAGCCGACCCTTAAAATCTGCATGCAGGAGGTCGATGGAGGTTCTCTCCTCCACTGTGGCTTTTTCCCGTTACTTCCTCAGTTGTCGTCTGTCCTTCACAAGTTACTCAATCTCTGGTTGTCTTCCTGGACTTGGTTGGGTTGATGTTTCCTTCTTTCTCAGTTGTTTTAATCTCTGTGCTCCACAGGAGTAGATTGGATCGTCCATTTTCTCCAGTTTCTTCTCCACCGATCCGTAAAGTAACATAAAACAGGGAAACGTCTAAAATCTGAAGGACAGTGGCCTAAGAGGTTCAGAGTGGGTGATCCCAGGTCCAAGCCCTTTCCAGAAGACTAAATACTGAGCCCAGACCATGTGTTGAGGTGAGCCCGAGAATGGCTTGCCTGAAGCTCTTGACTTTACACAACAGCTCAGGCTTCTGTCTGGGTCAGAGGGAGTGGAATCCAAAAGATTTAGTCTTTGTAAGACATCCTTTGACTGCTCTTTGTCTGGTCCCTTACCTAGGACCTGCTTGTGTCGGGTTACCCTTCCAGGGACATACAGCCCCCAACAACTGAGCCCCTAGGATCATGGGAACATGCTTACCCCACAACATTGATAAGGTGGCAGCTTAAGGATGGTTTCATTCTCAGAAGAACAAAAAGACAAGAAAGATTTGAATGAAATAAACTGAATGGACCGATTTCTCCACCTGACTTATCTTAAGTGGAACTTTTCACTTCTTTAAAAAAGATAGTAGGTGACTATGTCTGCCTTTTTGTTCAGCGCTAATGGGCGTCAATCGAGTTTCAAGTAGCCTCCTCAGACACACAGAAACAACACAAGAAATCTAAAAAGGAAAACAAGGGTTGAAAATGATCATGAATCAGTTTTCTCTGATGAGACACTAAAATATTTTATTTCTGACAAACAAACCCACCTTCAGTTTCTTCAGAGGAACCGCTTCCCAGTCTATGGTCTTAAACCATCTGTGTTTTTTCACGTCGTCGACTCCGTTCTGAAACACAAACCGTTTATGAACAAGATTTTTAACACATTTCAGAAGAAATCTGAATGTAAAGTTAACAAAAGGAAATCTGAAGGAAACTGATTTTCAAACTTTGAAAAGTTTCAAACTGCGACAAATTCAGCAATAAATTATCAATGAACTTTTATTTAATATATTTAACTCAAAGTGAAGTTAATAAATGAATATGGTCTGTTGGTGCTTTAACAACATGAAGAACTTCTTACACCCTGTTAGCTACACGCTTCATACATGTAGTCGCATAGACATGGTGAAGACGACTTGATGAAGATCAAACTGCACATCTGAACAAGGAAGAAAGGGGATTAAAGTGACTTTGAACATGACATGGTTTTGGGTCTGAGTATTTACTGGGATTTTCACACACAACCATCTCTAGAGTTTACAGAGAATGGTCTGAAGAAGAGAAAATATCCAGTGAGCAGCAGTTGTCTGGACCAGAATGTCTTGTTGATGTCAGAGGTCAGAGGAGAATGGGCAGACTGGTTGGAGATGATAGAAAGACAACAGGAAGTCAGATAAACACTGGTTCCAACCAAAGTCTGCAGAACAGCATCTCTGAACACACAACAAATCCAACCTTGAAGCAGATGGACTACAGCAGCAGAAGACACACCGGGTGCCTCCTGCCAGCTAAGAACAGGAAACTGAGGGCCTTTTTGCACAACACAGTTTCCATGCAAAACACAAATATTATTCTTTTATGTTTTTTGAGAAAAAAAAAAAAAAAAAAAAGCTTTTACACAACAGCAGGATGAAAACCATGTCCATAGCAATGAACATGCTAAGAGGACCAGAGATGATGCATTGTGCATGCCAGGCCTCCAGTGGGCAGTAAAACTTTGCAACCACACCCAGGTGTGTACAGCATCCTCATAAGACCAGAAAACACAACAACAGAAGCGTTATGGATCAATAGCTAGTTATCTGAAGCATGAACATTAACAATAGGGTCCCCCCAAAAAAAGTCTGCTTAGAATGGATATTCTGGCATCCCTTCACACCTATTTGCCTTTGAAACTACAAAAAACAAGGCATACAGACCCATCCTGAACCGAACCCGAGCCCTTGTTGGGGCTAAAGGTGCTCGAAGTGGTGCTCTAAAGGTGATCTAAATCCAACAGAGCAGCTTTGGGATGTGGTGGAACGTGAGATTCTCATCATGGATGCAGCCGTTAAACCTGCAGCAACTATGTGATGCTGTCGTGTGAATAGGAGCAAAACCTCTGAGGAAGGTTTCCACCACCTGGTTCACACGGAGGTAAAAGTAGGTCCAACCCGGTACTAAAATGGTAGATTAATAAAGTGGATGGTGAGTGTATTAAACAGCATATGAATGTTTATCCGGCCAGAAAATCTTTCTGAATAATTCCCCTCATTTGTATCTAACTGAAACCAGGTGGAGCTGCAGACATGCTGAAATGTCCCAGTCTTCAGACTGCTGACGTCAAACTGGTGGGCCTGTCATGTGTTTCAGGCAGGCAGGAAGTCAAACCACTCACCTTCATGTTGCCCAGCCGTCTGGCTCGGTCAATGACCAGAAACTTCTTGATGAGGTCTCTGGGGAGAAAAAGAAACAAACCAGTCAATCTAAAGCTGCACAGAAATGTTTTTTTCCGACTCCTGCACACAATAAAAAATGTCACAAGGTCCTCCTTCCACTGTCAATATGACAAATGCATCCTCACAAAGATGGCCCGGCTTCCTGCAGGAGGTGAACGGGGTGGACCATGCTCCTTTGACACTATTTTAATTGAAGAAAGTGGACAACAACTTTCTGAGGAGAATCAGGCACATCCACAACAGCCCTAAATAGTCAAGACCCGAGAGGAGAAGTGATAACGTCTGACATCTATAACACACACCCGACAAGCTGCTGGTAGCCTCATGAATACATTAGCTGGAGGCTTTTATCTGAATGTGTACCAGTGACACGCCATGGAAAACAATCTAATCAGCTTCAGTGGAAAACACTTGGATTTCTGCATCGCTATTGATTTCATAAATAACACTTCATCCAAACAGAAAAGGGAGATCAATGATTAAAAAAAAATCTTACAGTTCATTAGCCCCGTTTTATTCCGTTTTCTATTTGAGGGTTTCAATGAAGAATTCTCCTATTTTACTCCCGTTGTCCCGATTTGAGCCAAGATTTAGCTGTCAGACAGATGGACTCAGTATGGTCTACAATACTTTTCTATATTGAGGAGTTTATAGTCTACTACTTAAGTTGAAGAAAGACCATGAGTGTTTAGGGCTCTCAGCACTGCCCACTCAAGGAGAAATTGACTTAACCCTCCTGTTGTCCTCATTTTCTGTATACACCCTGTGTCCTCCAGGTCAAACTGACCCGTCTTCACTAAACCCCCAATATAAGCAGCCTAATTTAATTTTAAACACCAAATTTCATCTTGCTTGAAGAAACAACTTGTCATTCACAACAAAATGTGTGAATATCTGAGTTT
>JBAFSZ010000027.1:3600979-3617305 GCA_036919955.1 Melanotaenia pygmaea
GAAATTATTCCTAACAGTTTGTTTTTTTTTAATTGTGTAGTAACCAGGAATATGGACTCTTTGTAGGTGAGGGCGGCGCCCCAGCGCCCCCTGCTGGCCAGCCGCCACTGGTACAAACATGAGGATTTTCTAAATCTGACGAAATTTTTATCAGTTAGAGACCCCACACACAAAGATTAAAAAAGCAGGCACTGAACACTTTTGATCGTATTGTGTGTGGCGGCTTCGATAATCTTAGCACAGAACAGCAAACACATACGATTCTGTCTCACAGCCAATCTAGAATCTAGTCCTTTAAGCCAGAAATCTCACGTGATCAAACGGGTTCTAACAAAAATGAAGAAGAAGAACCATGCCAACAACCGGAAAACACAGCACCAAGCATGGAAGAGGATATACATGATAAGGAAATGATGGTGGTCTTTGGGACTATTGTTTAGAGAAAAATCTCAAACTTGAAAAAAGAAAAGACTTTAAAAAAAAAGCCTGTAGACGGGATGAATATGGACTTTATAGTCCTCTAGACTTTATGTTTCACATTGGCCATACACGATCTTGTTTTTGACTGCTACTATTCTACATTGACCAGTGCCTGGTTCCTTGCTCCCCAGTCAACTCGCTCTCTGATTGGCTGCCTTACGTTCCACGTCACAATCCACAGAATCCAACCATTGACTGTTTATAAAAGATGGACGGAGCCTCTGTGATGTCACCTGTAGGTTATTCCGAATTATTCCAAATTTCAAGCTTAAATCCAAATGGATGAGTTAGAAGGTAAAGGTAAACATGACCTATTAATCCTAAAAAGGATTACCATTGGTCTTTTTAACATGGGAGTCTATGGGGATTTGCTCTATTTTGGAGCCAGCCCCTAGTGGATGAGGGATGAGCTGCAATTGTTTTGCACTTCTGCACAGGCTTCACATTTTACAGGGGGAGGTTGCCACTTGAGTCCAATTCAGGCTTTCCCCACACACGTGAGGACTTTTGGTTGTAAATATTGAACAAGTTTAACACTTTAACACCATTTTGGAGCCAATCTTCGTGACAAATTCACAACACACCTCAGACCACAGGGTGCTGTTATAGGATCTTATAAGACTTAAGATTTCTGTCCCAAAAAAATGTCTCACCTCCCTGTGGTTGATTGGAACATCCTTCTCAATGGTCATATAAACAGCTCAGCTATGTTTTCGGAAAACCAGATATGCACTAAACTTTCATTCATGCACTGACAAGCACTTACTGGCTACATGACACATCACATCCAGTAATTAACAGCTGGGCTGCCCAAGTCAGGGACCTAAGAACAACACTCACATGATAGGTTTTGGTCTCATTGGGCAGGCTCTTATGTTAACATACCTTTGTCTTGCAAAATGCACGAAACAACTTTCTCACACTTCCTTACTATTTACTTCACTAATTTATTTGGCTAATCTGAAATATAGACTGATGACGGCCACTCCCTGGTTTTTGGTCCACTCTGCTGCAGCTTGCCCTGTGCTTCTTCTTTTGATTAACAGCAGGATACTGCACCAATGTGTTACACGAGGGGGGTTCAAAGGGGTTCAAACAGTGGTCTTTCTGTGTGGGGTTTGCATGTTCTCTCAGTGTACACGTGGGTTTCCTCTGGGTACTCTGACTTCCTCCCACTGTCGTAAGACATGCATGTTAGGGAACTGATTACTAAACTCTCCCTAGGAGTGAGTGTGAATGGTTGTCTCTCTGTGTTGGTGTGCTATCCCTGCTAATTGCTGGGATAGACTCTAGCTTCCCCGCAAACCTGAATTTGACCAAAGGCCCATCAATGATCGATGCAGAAGACGGAGATGAAGAAGACAACAATGAGGACAGCAACTTTAGAGATGGAAAGAGCTTGTGAAGAAATGCTGTGTGAGTGTGTTGGGCAGTTGTAAACCACTTTATAATGGAGCATTATCACAACCAAGTGGTGTCTGAAACTGACGTCCGAACGTGGAGTTTAAACTTTAAACTCAGCACTGACTACTAGCTTGGAGGGCAGTGAGATATGACAACATTTGAAATGGATGTACCTATTATCTACGTATGGGAGCATAAATGGGCCTTAAGCGGTATAGAAAATGGATAGATGGAACAAAAGGCCCCCCACCTCACCCCATCACACCGCTTTGAAAGTGCTTGCTTAGGACTCAGGTTCCTACACTGTAAAAGGATTTACAATGCCGCATTGGAATAAAACTATCTAAGTAAAAGAGGTCAAAAGGTGCTGGCGATGATTAGAGTCAATGCAGTTAGAGTTAGAGAAGACTAGCCTGCCTTTTATTGTCTCAGCCTGCGACTAATCCTTACTTTAAAGACAATTCTAGCACTTCCAAATATTGATTTGACCAAGGCAGGATGAGAGTCTCATGTTGACATAGTAACATAGAGATGAGTGTCATCAGCATAATTATGAAAAGACATAAATGTTGTTTCCGTGATCCAAGCTAGTGGGAGCTGAACAATAGGGGGACCAAAATGGAGCCTTGTGGAAGTCACTGCAGACATACGGTGGGTGGAGAGTTGGCCAGAAACTAGCTAACAGGAGAATTGGAATGAGTTTGACACTCCTATTACCAAGCCGGAAAGAACATATTTTGAAGAAGTTAGTTAAAAATAAATAAGAAGTTATTGTGTTTGGAACCAACCATTCAAATCTCAATAAATTACCAATACCTTGTTTCTTCAGACTTCATACATCCACTCTAATAAATGACATCAAACACGAGTCAACAGCAGAATTAGCTGTTTGGCTTTGGCAGAAAAACTCACATACTCAACTCTGCTGCTCATCCCACAAATACATTTTCTTGACAGGTATGGCTACATTTTAAAGGGAAGTAAACAGAGATTCCAACAGTATAATCTTTATTGCCAAGACACATTGTAACAACAACAAAATGGACCAAACACAAATTTACCTACTTACTGTGCTAACTTTATTTATTGGTTACTTCTTATTCTAAATAGCTAGATGAAATCTTTACTGCAAGCCAAACAAAAGTTAGGATTTTTAGAAGGTCAAAACAAAACGAAATAACCCTGCAGGAAGCTCAGGGGTTGAAGAGTATAACTTTCTCTGTGGATAACTGCATGTCTTGCCAAGAAGACGATGCCTCGGCTTAAATCTGTACATCAAACAGCTGCAGACTTAAAGGTAGAAGACAGAATTTCTAAATTAGGATTCAGTAACAGACTGTTAAAAAGTCTTAATTATAATGCGAAGAAGGGCTTTCCATCTATATAAGTAACCAACAAGATTAGAAAAGCTGTGTGGAAAAGCAGTCCATAGAAACCTGTGCTATACATCATTTTCCCCATGTGTGTGAAAGAGGTGATCTTCCACAAAACAAGCAAACAAAATGTCCTGTAAAATAAAAAAAAGAAAAGAAGTGAACCTGTTGAGTGCTGGATGTCTTCAGTAAAACCTCAAGGAGTGAAGCTGCTTCTCACTAATGACGACTTCTGAGCTCCAATTTGTCCTGAACTGAGCCGTTACTCTTCATTTCCTCGTGTCTGCTTGGACTTGATGTCAAGCGGCTTGCTCTTAATATGCTGCATGCAAAACATTAATTTACCCCCCGCCCCCCTCCTCTCAGGATACTTCCTTTCCTCTCAGCCCTAATTATAGAGCACAAGTCAGCACAAAAGCAATACTCCCAACTCGTCCATCAGCTCCAAACTGGTACATATGATGAGGGGGAGATGATGTGTACACGAGTGTATAGGAGCAGTTCTGTAGCTGTGATTTCTTACACTTCTATTTATGTATCAGGACCAAACCTTGAATAATGGTGGTTTAAGTGGAGGTTAATTTGACAACTAATTAGATTAATTGGCAACAGGTCAATAAGATGACTTGGTATAGAGCCTCTCAGATGTAAACATGGCCAGACGTTAATTTCTGAGACCGATTGCATCTATTGTGAATACTTTCACGATCCCACCATCTACAATGTATAATATCATTAAAATATTCAGATAATTTGGAGGAATCTCTGTACTCAGGGGACAAGGCTATGGTCGGATGAATATGCAGGTTTATTTATGAACATTTTAGTAAACAGTCATTTTGCTCAACAGTTCAGCAACATTTAGGACATTTTTCTGTAAAATTCAACCCTGTTGACTCTTACTACAAGGTTTGTCCTCATGCTTCAATGATTTGTCTAGTTAAATGGAAAATTACTTAATTTGTCTGTTCCTTTTCAGGAAAAAGAGAGAAAAGCAGCCACAGAGATCAGAGTTTTTACTTAATGCCTTTTTATCCTGAACAGACTGAGTTGTGATGGTGAAAAACCATTATGTTCCGTCCGATTTTATCAGAGCAGCTGCCCATTTAGAGACTGCAAGATCACGTTTTAGCCATTTGTTCTATTTTCTTCTGTTATGAAATGTGTTTCACTGCAACATGTGACAGGAAAGAAGCAGGGCAGGGCTTATGTTCCTGATTTACATCACAGCAAAACACCATTTGAATCATTGATGCTGATTCTTGAATGATTATAATTGAGTCCTCAAGAAAATTCTTTTCATTGAATCTGGATATTTAATGAAGTTTTCTTCACTATCAAAACTCTTTTCTAAAATATTTTTAACTACTAAAGAGACTGCATTTAGACCCCTTGTGTCTAAATAATAGATCAATCACTAAACTTTCCTTTTTATTTAAGGTTCTGAAAAAAAAGAGAAAAAAATCAACTCAGCTTTATAAATCAATGAAAACAATGTTTTCAACAGCTTTAAGTCTAGTTTATAATATACTAACCTAATCCCTCTGTATTATAACTCACTGAATAATTTTACACTTTCAGGGCTTAACTGAGTTATGGTCTACCACAGGACTCAGTCCTTGGCCCCTTCTGTTTTCTATTTCCATGCTTCCTTTTGGTCAGCTTATTCAAGACCATTATGTTAATGATCAATTATTATGCTGATGACACTCAGCTGTACATGCTAATAAAACCCAAATATGTATATTATTACATGGGGGTGGAGATTGGAGAAGGTGGAGGGTGGGGGAGGAGGGGGTTGATGGCGCCCTGGTTCCCGGGGTGTGCGGCTGGAACATCGGGGTGTGTGCTGGCCTATGCCGAGTGGTTGTCTGGGGGGGCCTGGTCCTCCTAGGCATGAGTCGGGCTCCTGGGGCCTTGGGCCCTTCTCTCAGGCCGCCCTGGATAGCCTTTACCTGTCGGGGGGTGGTGGCTGCCGATCTTGGCTTACTGGGAGCTGCGCCCCACAGATTTTCACAGTTGATAAACTGCAGTTCTGATTGGTCCTTCAAATTCTCAACTTTTAATAACATGAGTTAATGTAAAATATGTTATCAATCCCCAAATGAAATTTATAATGATTTATACTTCATATATACATATTTTTAAAATATTTAGTCAAATGAAATAATTTATGGCCTTGTTTTTGAGGAAGATGATTGTATTAAACCAGGTTTATTATACTAAACATACAATTAATACATTTTATTTTGGGATTTATATATTTCAATGTTTCATTATTATTACTTCAAATAAATGTACATTTATTTGATATTTATTCATTTATTTATTGAAATTATATTTAAACAATATGTAAAATATTAGCTAATATTTACCTATATTACATATAATATTTAAATTTATTTAAATAAATATTATAGCATATAAATTTACATAATTTATAAAAAAAATATATATAATATGACCTAGTCTGCCGAAATCTGCAGAAGTATTTTTTGTGTTTAACTATATGCTGGAATCTGGTATTAGTCAGGACTGTGGATGTTTGTCTCCATTATAAAAGATGGCCACTTAATGTTCCTGCTCAACGAGGGTTGGAACAAACATGACAGGCCACCATGTTTTTCTATGCAATTATAATTAAATATATGTCCATGAGTATGAAATTGTTGGATTTTGAGGGGGAAGTTAAACTGCTGCAAACTGAGTAACAGTGTAAATGCAGGATGTTGGATCACATTTTGCTGAAAGTACTGCTGAACTGGACCAGGATGGGTTAAACCAAGAACTAAGAAATGCAGCAGCAGTGTTAGATAATGGCCTAAAAAATACTGAGTCAGGAAAAAAACATTCTTCCACTTTGTAAAGCTGACAGAACTGGGAGTGTTTTTTCAACCGATCATTAGAGGTGTTCAGGATATTAGTTTCAGGTACAAGTCTGTGAAAGACATTTGCAATTTAAAGTCTGCATTTAACTGTTAACACACCCCCACACACACACTTATGCACCCCTAAATACCAACACTGCAGGCAAGAGTTTAACCAATATTTTCATCTTATCGATTTAATGGAGCTGCTAATCCATAAACTAATTAATTCTTGGTGGTAACACCAGCTTTACTGGCCTTAATATGTTATATTTAATTTCTCAGAAACACTGAGGTTGTTTTTTGGACCTGAATACTTCATGAAGACTGTGTAGCTATGCATTTACTCTGGATAGTACTAACGAGGCTTCCAGTACTACAGTGAGGAACCTTGGATTTATTTTATACCAGGATCTCACACTGGTTTCTAGAGCCAACGTAATATTCCTAACAGCATGTTCTGACTGCACCAACACACCAGATGGGCAATCTCCCACCTGTAGACAGACTCTTCCCCACCAGAGGTGAGACCAGTGAGGGTGGTGTCGTCCGCCAACTTCAGGAGCTTGACAGATTGATGACTGGAGGTGCAGTTGTTGGCTGTACAAGGAGAAGAGAAAGGGGGAAAGGACACAGCCTTTAGAGGAACCGATGCTGATAGTCCGAGAGACAGAGACATGGACACTCAGCTTCACATGCTCCTTCCTGTCCAACAGGAAGTCTGTGATCCACCTGCAGGTGGAGTCAGGCACATTCAGCTGAGAGAGCTTGTCCTGCAGGAGAGCTGGGATGATGGTGTTGAAGGCAGAGCTAAAATCCACAAACAGGATCTCTGCATACGTTCCTGAGGAGGCTCGGTGCTGTAAGATGAGGTGGAGGGCCATGTTCACAGCATCGTCCCCAGACCTTTTGGCTCTGTAGGCGAACTGTGGTGGGACAGCACAAGGCACTCAAAGGACTTCATTACCACACAGGTCAAGGCGACGTGTGTGTAGTCATTAAGTCCTGTGGTCCTTGGCTTGTTGGGGACGGGGATGATGGTGGAGGTTTTGAAGCAGGCTGGCACATGGCATGTCTCCAATGAGGTGTTGAAGATGTGAACGCTGGAGACAGCTGATCAGCACAGTGCTTCAGGGTGGAGGGACAGACAGAGTCAGGTCCGGCTGCTTTGCCGGGGTTCTGCCTCTTAATAGCCTTTGACAGCAGTCTTGCTCTTAGCCACTTTTACAGGTCATTATCTATTTATGTTTGCATTTATTACTACTCCGTGTAGTGATGTCATGATCTGCTGATTAATTATTAATGACTTGCTAATTGTTTGTTTTTCTGATCTGTGGCTGACACGTCCTGATTGGGTTTGAATGTTGCTTGTGGGCTAGTTATTGATTTTATCCTTTTATCTTTTTTATGGGGAGACTGCCTGTCAGAGATAAATAAAGTTGTATGAATTGAATTGTGAATTGAACATCCAGTCTCAGAGTGATGCAGAAAGGGATTTGTTACTTCAAGATGAAACTACTGCAACTCCTTATTACCGGGTTCGGAAAAAGGATCCAAACTTTCCTTTAAAATATTTAGGTCTCGTCTGGTGACCCTGATCCATCCTTTAGTCCTGCTGCTGTAGGCCGAGGCTGCTGGGGCACGTCCCATGATGCACTGGGCTCCTCTCTGCTCCTTTTACTCTCCATGCATGAATATTTGTCATTTTTTTGTCATTCTTTTGTGTTTCTCTTCTTCTTTCTCTGCAGGTGTCCCTGGCTTGGAGTTATGCTGCTTGTTGCCCCTCTTTCATGTCCTCTCCACCCCCCAACCTGGTTCTGGTTCTGCTGGAGGTTTTCCTCTCCACAGCTCAGGATAGAGGACTGATTTACAGAGAAGATTTGATGTATTCCACTGTATCAGCTAATTTTTAAATTAATTGCTTTATATGAACACAGTTTTTATAAATTAGACTCACTTGGATTGTGTGATGGATTTGTTTTAGATTTGGATTTTAATTGGGCTACAATGAACTGGAATGTCTCTAGTCAAGGTCAAAGTAACTTTATTGATACCTGAAGGTAGATTTGTTTAGCAGTAAAATAGAAGAGGCCATCATTTGTACAAAAGCAAAACACATTAAAACCAACAACAGACACAGAGCAATGATATAAAATGCACCAACACAAAAAGAGAGTACTCCTCTGAGTGCATGAAACCATAAGAATAAAAGACTATTAAAAGATACAAGACCATTGAATGAATTAAAAAACCTGATCGCAGTAGGTTAACCTGATAGATTGTTGTGAATTATCACTGAGTAAATAAAGCTGAATTGAATGAATGTTTTTGAGTTTATTTATTATATTTTGTTTATTCAATTATTATTTTATTTATATATTCATTTATTATATTTATTTTCCATCAAGATGTATGTGTGTTGATTTTAGGTTAATATGATCTTTTTATGGATTTATTTAAACTCCACGCTGGGGGCTGCAGGTTCCTCCTTGTCCGGTTGGTTGGTCGGGTCCTGCACTGCATCCTACTGGTTGTGGTCTGGAACCCAGCCGGCCTTGATGTGGGTGGTTCCTGTGGTGGTGGCCTCTGTGGTTGTGGGTAGGGGGCCTACCAGTGTGGACAGATCCCCAAGACGTTGCTTCCTCACAGCAGCATGACTATTAGGGAGTTTGTGGAAACTGGGATTGGTGTGTGTGTGGAGGGGCTATTGTGTGCCTTATCTGTGTGAGTAATCGATTAGGTGTGTGTTTTAATTTGGTTAGGTTGTATACGTTGGTCTACGAAGGCTTATCTTCACATTTTTAATTTGTTGTTGAAATTATCTTATTGTTTTTGTTATTATTGTTATCATGTAAATCCTGCTTTTGCTGTATGAAAAGTTCTATATAAATCAAACTTTATTGATTTGTGTTGATGAATAAATAAGTAAATATAAGAATAATTAGTAAATAAATCATTAAATTAATTAATAAATAGATAACTATTGTGATTAGCATAAAAAGAAAAATAAATAAATGTGTCATTAAATAGGTAATTTAATCACTGAAAATGTACATTTTATTGATTTATTTAGTATTTCATGGCATTTATTTAATGGAATATTTCAACATTCATCATTTATGTATTAAGAAGATAATGGACGGATCTTCAGAGCTTGGTGTTAACACTCATTCAGCAGATTATCTGGTGAAAAGGAGCCAGAATGAAGCTCGTGTCCTTCACACGAGCGCAGCTCTGTGATTCAGAGCTGTGACAGTTTTCATGCTGCAGTGTTCCCGTCAGTCCTCCCGCCTCGAGCCTGTCAGCTTTCTTTCTGCCGCCTCCTTTGACTCAGAATGACACAGACTTATTAGTGCAGCAGAAAAGAAATCAAAATGTCACCCGGATGTTTCAAGGCTGTTGCTACCTCAGCGATGAGCGGATATATCGCCGCTTCTCTGTTGGTCACAGCTCACTTTGGGTCTAAACAATCCTTGTTGCTTAGCAACATTTGGACAATGCTGGCTAATTAATTGGGGCTGACAAACATTTAAATGTCAGGAATATTTCATTATTTGCTTCCCAGCAGTCGCACTCAACCCCCCCCCCCCCCAGAATTTTTGTTAAATTAGAGAGTCATAGAAATATATATTCACCTTCACTGTTCACTAATGAAATTAATTTGTGGAGCCCAATTAGACTCAGTTCCATCTGCTCACTGTTTTTGGATTTACTGTACTAGACGTCTGTAAAGCTTTCTAATTATTCTCTCATTATGATAACAATGCCTCTGCTTATTTAAGGTTTTTTATGTTTTACCCTTCCATTCATAACAAAGGAAATATTACAGAGAGCAAATCAGAGAAAAACAGTTTGTGAAACCATCAGAGAGAATCGAATCATCATTTTTCTGCAGTGTTTTTCATTTCTTTACTTCTTAAACTTTTACTTAAACTTTACTTAATTTAGTAAAATGTAATAATCCTATCCAAAAAATAAAATAATAACGGGCTCATGATCATAAACATAACCACAGCAAATCTGAAGTAACACATTTTACAACGAAGTGTGAGCTTGTACTGACTTCGTCCTCTTTACACACACTAAACTAGAGATGTGACGTTCATGAACGAATCGATTCTTTTGAATGAACGAGGGGAACCGATTCACAGCTGTGAGCCATTCTTTTTCAAATTTTTGACACTGCCTTCATCAAATCAAACTTTATTTATAAAGCACTTTTCATGCCATAAGCAATACAAAGTTCTTTACATGAATTAAAACATAAGAATAAAAACACTGAATTAAATCTTTCACACAGTTACACACACACATGTATACACAGTCCTTTTTTTTATTCCTGCAGACGTGCACTTTGAGCTGACTGCTTCTCTTTCATTTCTGTATGACATTTCAGGTGGTGGATATCGCACACTAGATGGACTTTGATATGTTTTATTTATTTATTATTTCCCCATTTGCTTGGTAGGCATCAGTGCATTTCAGCCTATACAGGACAAAAGCCAGCTTGGTTTGGCAGACGATCCCTTTTTTATTCTTTTTATTCAACTTTCTGTCTCACTTTGTGAAGGAAAAAATGTCAAATGGAGACTTTCTTTTAAAATAATGTAGGTTTCATTGTCTTTGTTTCCCTTTTTTGGGGGGCTGTTTGCCCTGTGGTCCTGAATATTTAACGCATTAGCCATGTATCATTGTTGGTGGAGAAAACCATGGACATTGTTCCATGTAAAGGACGTCTCTGGTGATATCCAGCAGTCTGGTACTGACCGTGAGATGGCTTCACTGAGCACGATCAGCAGCTACAACACTTACTATTAAATGACACAAATAAAACTTTCTTTAACCAGGAAATGAAAACATTTAATCTCTTTTCTAGCCAAGAAAGGCTAGAAACACAAACAGTAAAACCATGTAAAATGTACATTTAGATATGAAAGGGAACCACATTGAAAAACGTCATTTAAAAAGTGGAGACAAAAATTTTTTTCACAAAGCTAAAAGAAAATTCCAGATTCACGGACTTCGCCATTTCCAAGGATGTTTGCGGGCTTGTGCATGAACAGCTTCAGCTCAGGTGGAGAATCCTCGGCTAACATGACGCCGCGAGAGGGAGCGTCTATTTAAAGCAAGCTGACTGACATCCAGGCCGCTGGTGACATGAAAGCTGCTCTCCTTGATGCTGAAAGCTTCAACGCCTCTTGGACAGCTTGTCCCCAAGCGTGTGACACGCTGAAGACCTCGGCCACACGTGTGCTCTCCATGCTCGGATCAACATACATCTGTGAAGCTCAAAACTGAATTATAAAAACACATGAGAGGAAGCGACTGTTTGCACATCAACCTGACAGCTGGTACCCAAAGCGGAGTAAATGTGTCCTGCAATTTTCTTGGTTTTACTTTATTTTATTTATCTGATGGATCACCAGCTTCTGTATGGTAAAAACCAACATTTCTAATACATGAGAGTTGTCGTTTTTCTTATTGCTTGTGTGCAAGGCTCACCTCTGTTACGTGTGGAAAAAAAGTCTAAGTAAGGACATTTATGGAAAATGACATAAAAGGAGCAGTTGAAATAATATATTAAATGCTAAATAATTAACGAGTTTATCGTTTTATTTATTTATTTTTTTAAGGCAGGTTGTGCACAAATAATATCACCACGTTGAATTTACCCAAGAACATCAAATTGGATGAACTTAACACAAAATTGTGCTGCTCTGGTTTGATTAAGTTGAAATTACTTACTCGTTTAATGCTGACAGACAGTCATTTGATTGTCTGGAAACTTATTTTTATGAGTGTGCAGCAGTTAAAAAGACAACTTAGATTCTTATAGATGTGAGTCTTTAGCAATTCATAGCCATTGCTTGAGTTTTCGAGACATTTTTAGTGGCACAGTGAAGCTACATTTCATCTACTTATAAAGCCCATGACACTCAGCTGAAATGGCCATAAACACCACTGTGATGACTGAATGAAACATTTTTTCTCCAACAGATTACGATGCTGTGCAAAGCTCCGAGAGCAGTGCAGGGTTCTCAGACTTTAGGTGACTGAGTTCAGAGGCAGGAGTTGTGTGTGTTTTTGTTGCTTTTGTTGTTTGTTTTGTTCCAGAAAAAAAGTGCTGGCAGGGCACTTTGGAAGCACTTAACCTTAGAACATTGCTCCCAGTCACACGAGTGTTGAACCAGACAGCCAATAACAAGCTGCAGCTCCAACTGTGATGGCAGCGCAACACCCACCGGCAGCATTCAGCTTCCAGGTGATCTGCTCCTGCTAATGGGCTTTTCTGTTCAACACATCTTACAAGAACAACTCTGATAGACAAACTCTGACCTAGTCGAGCAGCTGGGCGTTTCCACCAATCCTAAATTATTCCAGGTGCACGTTTTTAGCAATAATCACAAAAGCTGCATGATACACACACACACACATATATATTTCCAATAATAATTTATTAGTTTCATGTTATTGTGGGAGGTAATCATGTGACTGCAGCAGCCAGCTCCTGATGTTAGTTTGGGTTTCAGATACCGATCGTTGCCACGGAGGACGGAGGAGTGTGTATTCTTGGCTGGCTGTAACATAATCTAAAGTTTGCCGCAACGGTTTGGCTCCACAAAAGCAATATTTTTGGATTTAGAAGGGCATGCATTTTTCATACACACCGGCAGAGCATCAATCTCTGCCACATGGCATCAACAGCAGGGATACTGATTCGGTTTATTTTCTCATCTCAGAAATGTAGCACGGGGCCGACGTCTGCTTCACGCTGTCATCTCTCTGTTTAGGAAAAAGAAAACTATGCTATGAATAATTCCAAGATTTTTCCCTTTGCTTGTTTTATTTACAGGAAATTTAAAGCCGTGGCTTAAAATTTCTCCCCACTGTGCACGGCCACAACACACACACACACATGCATACACACTTCCCGGGCCTGTGCAGCCGCCTTGTGTTGACAGACTCAGCTGGCTGTTGCTCGCCACTGTCAGCAGCCACACGAGCTCTGTGTTAAGTCGCGTTAACACACCACTGAGTTCACACACGGAGGGGCTGTCGGCCACCTCCCCCACCCCCACATCCACAGGGTTCCAGTTCTACAAGAGAAAATATTCTCCAAGCCGTACCTGTTTATCACAAGCATTCAGGTTTGTATGTTTGTGTGTGTGAAAAAATAAATTAAAACAGGTTGTTGTGTCACCTGGAATGATCTGCATGGCATCTCTTTTCTCTCTGCATCCTTTACCTGCTTCCCACTGGAAGCTGCGTTCACTATTTCACCATAAAGTCTGGAATAAATATCAGCTTTTAAGAGTTTGGAACAATCTGTATTCGTATTGATCATTTCCAGCAGATTTAAAGAAAACGGTTGTGACTTGCACATCTCTCTCCTAACCGGACCGTGACATGATGAACGCTCAAATAGAGAAAAAGAAATATAATCTGCTGATGCTGAGATGACATTTACTCCACGCTGACTTTTTAATCAGTGTTTCTGGAGAGAATAAAGAGAGAAAGAAGACAATTTCCATGTATAGAAAGTGACCTCCGTCATTTACTGACAGAAAAAGTAGTTTCATCATCACGATGTTCTACATTATTTATACCTAATAAAATTTAATTTATATAGCCCTTTTCACACCAAAGAGCAGCACAAAGTGCTTTACATAATAACAATAATTAAATATGAAATTAAAATCATTCAATGGAAAAACACACAGCTAATCATTCATAATCTCCCACACACTCATACAGATGAAGCACACACACAAAGCTCACTGGGGTTTCAATCAAAAGTTTAAAAGGTAAAAACGAACATTAAATAAACTTTTTTCTTTTTTATTTCGAGCTAAAATTTCAAACAAAAGGAAACATTTAATACACAAAATCTAAACTTTCAACGTTTGAAAATGTTTAAGATGAAGTTAAGATGAACTACTCATCAAAACCCTTTTTATCAATAATAACCTAAAAACTGACACTTTCACCTCATTTTATCACAATATTTCAGCACAAGTCCAACCATAATACTGAAGAGATATTTTGTGTTCATCTTACCTTCTAATATATCTTTTCTAACAAGATGTCGACATGAAATGCATAGAACAGCAGATTCTCAGAACAAGTTGGGTAAACAAAGGCTGTTACATGCTAAAGTAAGAAATGCTTAGCTTTATTAAAACACGTATGGATGATAGATAAGTACGGGTTGGTCCGGTAGTTAGTCTGTGTCCTTTGTTTGGTATTTTCTGGTTTACTCCCTTCTACACCGACTCACAGTTAGAAGGAGAAGGAGAAGCAGGACCTCCCCAAAGATCAACCTACATTCTATAAAAGCCTTAGAAGATACATGGACGGGTGTTCAGAGTTCATTTCCTGACCCGCGTTCTGTTTGGTTATGAACTCTGAACCCAGAGACGCTTTTGATCTGTTAATAAATTCTAAACTTGATCCTCCTCATTTCCGATTCAGCGAGCAGCGCTGAATAGGCAAAGTTTTACTGGAGTCAGATATTCTGTGTTAATGTTTAACCTATTCTAAATTCACGACACAATGATAATAATAACCTCACATTATAAATCATATTACACAATATACATTGCTTTTAATATGTCTCGTTATAATTTATTTTATCATTTGCTTAAATTTTCGTATTGACTGATTTCATGTCATTACTGCAGCTGTTTTTTTTTTTTCTTTTTAAACTCTTGTAGAGATACAGTAAAGTTTAGAGCTTTTCTCACAGCTGGTTTGTTCCTCTCAGACTAAATGTACTTTGTTTTAATTGGAAACATTTTTGGATTCTTTTTGGGAATCGATCATTTTTAACTCTTTACGTTTGAACAATTTTGAAATTTACCAGGTCTTCAAATTTCAGTTTGTTGATAGATTTAGTGGTTATTTCTATTGCTTTTATTTTTAAAAAGTAAGGCAGAATTTATTGTTTTGTATATATTTCCCCACACATACACACAATAAGTCATGTATGGACGCAACCTCGAACCAATAAGACAAAATGTAGGCATGGAAGTATACCATATTAACGCGGCCATGGTGACGTAAGAAGACGAGTCTTTATAATAATCTTTTAAATCTCACCTGCATTTATTATGTTCACCTAATGTGATGGTTGGAACCGCTTCTTTTTAGCCACGTCTCTGATTTGAGCTGGAAACGATGCTGATGCAGCCTGCAGCTGATTTTCCAGGTTGGGTCAGTGAGGGAGGAAAGCGCATTGTTGCCCATTTTAAGTTGGTTTTGCCACAGCCTTAACTTGTGAGAGCAGAGAGCTGATTGGGGCCTTGTAGCTTGACATTCAGCTCTGACAGATGCTTGGTCGTGTCAGAGCCACTGGTTATCACTGAGCTCCACAGCAGGTTTCCTCTTCATCTCCAGGATTTTTTTACTTCCTCCCTCAGACTATAGAACCGTTCAATCATGTTGGCACGACTCAGCCATCGTAATTTACCATGTACATCAGTTCTCCATGGGGCTGTGCTAAATATTGAATTTTCTGTTGCATCGTGATAAAATTATGGTCTATCTCGATGATAAGACTTGACCATCTCTATTCGAAATGGGCAGGGTTTTCCAGCCAATCACACAGCAGACATAGATGATGCTAATGACACTAATCATGAAGGGCATGTTAAGCATGTCCCCCGTTGTTGAGGAGTTTCTGTGAGCATGGCAGGACATAGAGGTCCTGGAGGCTGTCCACAAATCCCTGAATCCTCTTCCTGAGTTCATTGATGCCCTCTCTGGTGAGTAGTATGCTACTCTATCATATGTATGAGGAGAAGGTTTTGAAGCCAACAGAAGATGATACAGACCTCACCAAACACATCAACACTGTCACAACTTGCTTAAATGACAAATATGATGACACTGCCACAGATGATCTCCTTAACACTGCATCACCTGTTGATCCATGTTTTAAGACCAGGTATATTCAAACAGATAAAATAGAGGCTGTGAAAACCACGCAGCTGCTTGCAAAGTTCAATAACAGTAGAGGTCCCTTGCTTATGGGCTCGACACACGGTACGCGACCAATGACAGCGACAGGCGAAACTCATCGCAGCCTTCGTGAAGCCGAACACACGGGAGGCGACCAACGACAGTAACGGCAGCAGTGCCGTGCATCGCGCTCTAAGATCGCTTTTCTCTAATAAAATTTGATTGGTTATGATATTAGTGGG
>JBAFSZ010000027.1:3656263-3667075 GCA_036919955.1 Melanotaenia pygmaea
TTCCAGCAGGATAATGCACCATGTCACAAAGCTCAGATCATCTCCACCTGCTTTCTAGAACATGACGATGAGTTTGCCAGACTCCAATGTCTCAATGGCCAACAAATCTGAAGCAACTGTGTGATGCTATCATGTCAGTATGGAGCTTGGTTAGGGGACGCAACATAAACGAATAATAATCAGATGTAAAGTGGAGTAATCTGGAATTTATCTGGCATGTGGAAACACACAAACAAATACACAACCACAATGATCACATGTAACCTAAAGCAAAAAGCTTACAAGCTCAACCATTAAACACAGACCTTGTCTCAGATTGGCACACACAAAGTCAGAAACATTTCCACAAAGTTTTACAAAAATAAACAAACAATCAAGAGTCTCTACCAAGCGGGCAAGCTAAGAGAACACAGCCGCCGCTGAATGAAGGGATGCCGCACTCTTTTATCCATGGAAGGAGGCCTCAGCAGCTACAATTGGTCCAGAGGGCAACAAACCAGGGAGCAGGTAGAGAAGGTGTGGTGATGTGGAGCCAATCCAAGCCAGGGGATGCAGCTGCAGGACGAAGGAATGTTTAGTAATGATTCGAGATAGCATAACAGAAGCAAAATCTCAGGAATGTTTCCAACACCTTGTTGGATTAATGCCACCAAGAATTAATCAAATTTCCTTCAGAACTTTTCCCGAGTTCAGAGGGAAACATGAGGTATTTGAAAGTTTGTGGATTTTTTCATTAGTTTGAAAGTAAATCAAGTTCTCTTTTAAAGACAATATGTTGTTTTTATTCATAACATCAAGTTTAAAGAACAAATGATCATTTGTTTACTTATTTTTTAAATTTACCTCTTTGAGTCGAAACCACTTAATCCCTTTTTTGAAGACGATTTCGAATTTAATTAGGTGAAAAGACTAATATTTTTACAGTGCAGTAACATCCATAGAAATACGTGAAAGCAGGGTATTCAGTTGATTGCTGACAGTAACTTAGGCAACAGTTTCCTCAAAGATAAAGTGCCAGCTATGTTTTTTGATCCTAGTAAAGGATTTAATGTTTTATCTTTCATGCCTTTAAAGGTCTCATATGCTAAATTTACTTTCTGAAGGTTTTCTAACAGTCATATGTGTCCACATATTCTGTGTATGAGGCCCAAAAAGGAGAAATTTCTTTCACCTCTTTCACTGGCTTACCCAACATTTAGCGAATGTGTGCTGAAACAGGAGAGTTTGAGTTCTTTCTCTTTGTGACATTATGATGGAAATAACTAGAGCTCCTTTTGGAATGGCTGAAATTAAGGATCAAAGATTAAATTTAGAGTAATACGCTTTGAAAACAATGTTGTTGGACCTCTGACACCCATATGAAATTGTTGAAAAAGTGTATAATATGGGACCTTTAATTTGTCTTGTGGTGTGTGCTGTGGAGACTACTATGAGTTTTGTTTGCATCTAATGTCGAAGAAAGTGTCTTTAGTTAGACAACAAGAAAAGAGCAAATATCTGCTATCAATCCCTCTGTGAGATATATAGATCAATTAATTTATTGTACATTGAATTGGATTAAGCAGGCGTATGGATGGATGGATGGATGGATGGATGGATGGATGGATGGATGGATGGATGGATGGATTTGTGTCTTAATGACTATTTTATATTTAAGCTGTTTTATTTGCCTCCAGTTTTAGTATTCAAGTTAACACATTTGAGTTAAAAGACCAAATGGCCCCCGTTTTATCTGATTGATTGATTGCATAGGCTTTTAAACAAACTAGTTTCACACCTTTTTAGAGTCATTCTGTCCAATTTGCTCTATCTTTGTGTCTATTAGATTATTTAAGGCTCTAAAGGGATTTCCACCTGATTCCAAAGGAGACTAAACAAAACACCCACTTTCAAACGTCCTGTTTCCCTTATGCTTCTCCTTCTTGCTGAGGCTAATGTGCCTTCGGATGGATTGTGGTGAATGGTCTCTAATTTGTGTTCTCTGGGCCCTCGACTCCTAACAGAATTGTACTCGGCTCGCCTGTCCAGTCAAACTAAAGTGATTGTCCCTTAATAAGGAACAGTTGAGAAGCAATCTAACACAGGAGTCGGGATAGCATTGTTCATCTGAAACATCCAATTTGCACTGGGTTCTTCTTAATGCAGCAGCCCTTGTAGCTCTGGATTAGTGATATAACTGGAATAGAGCTTAAAGTCTCAGACTACATTGATTGATTGAGGTATTGCAGAAAAAATCCAGCTCATTTGCAGCTTCCCGGTTCTTTCAGGCCTTATCTCTGCGGTGCAAAGTGATTCCAAGAGAAGCGACAGTTACACATGTTGGTCCTGTCCATACTCAGAGAGCGAGGGAGTTGCCTGTGAAAAGAAGGATGAGTATCTTTTATCATGTGAAGGTGAAGCAGTTATGACAGATTTACTACTTTATGAAATAAAGGTTATACTAATGCACATGTGGAAGTCATACCACACCATACCACCGTATTAGAAAAGCACTTTAAAACAACCACAGCTGATTTAAAGTGCTGCACATAACCGAATAATTAAAACCAAAAGAAACTATTAAAAACATAAACTAGATGACATCCGACACATGTAAAGTCATGACTTAAGAAAAACTAAAATCCAACACAATGAGACCAATTAAAACAATTAAGATAAAATAAAGTTAAGACTTCAGGGTTCAACTCCGATTTCCGTCAGTTTTAAACAACAGGAAACATGACGGTTGATGAGATAATGCTAATGTACATTCTTAAAAAGAGACATGAAAAGAGAGTATACAGAGATGGTCTCTGCAGCCATTAAATACATCACATTAGTTCCTTTTGCATGGATTCTGGACTCAGAGAAATGATAGCATCCAACATGGATGATATAATCCAGCTCAGTGATGGTTTGGAAAAGTCTCCTACCTCATCTGTGGATGTTGAGACATCCTGCTGGGACACCAGCAATGCTATGAACAGTTTCTCTGTTTTACCAGAACCAGGTTCTGTATATCATCAGGACGCAGCTCAGTCACATTCCTGAGTATAAGCACAAGTTGATGAAATCTTGCTTTGTGTTAAAGCGTTCTTACACACTAAAAACACACTAATCTGTTATTGTCCTACCCTACTGTAACTGGACCAGCTGGGTCGACATGTGTGGGATGTGTTCCAATGCATGATCATGTGAACTAAAGAGTAAACAAAGTGTGACATGTTGGAGCCAATCATCATATTCCTAGATAAATTTAGCATAGTAATGCTGCAGTGCTTATTCAAGACCCTGCTGACCATCGTGGATCAAACAATTTGAGGGAAAGTGGCCGGCAGATGAGGCTCTGCAGCTACCTGCCTAGTTAACAGCATAAAGGAGCGGTGGGAGCCTTTGAGGGGGTCCTGAGGGAAATTTGCAGTTGACCAGATGTGACTCTCACTTTCATCCTTCGCAGCATTGCATAACATCATAACCAGCGTAACATAACTTCAGAGTCTGTGAAGCAGCTCGACCAGAAAAATCATTACTTGTCAGTCAGTCTAAAGACTATTTTATGCCCTCTTTACAAATGTAAATAGCTACATTCGTTTCAAACGACACTGTCCTCGCACCTCCATGTGACGTTTTTGGTTGGAAAAAAAATCACTTCCCATGCGACCTGGTATGAAAACAAAGCAGGAACCAAGAACAAAGGACAAACAGTTGGATGAATGTCATCCTCCTTTGTTTCTTATTCGTGGTTTTGGGCTTTATTTATATGTACAATACAATAAAAAAGAAACGATTAGCCAGCTACTCAGCAAAGTACAAAAGTTTGGAACGTGGAAAAAATATGAATGCAAAAGAAAAGTATAATACAAACTAATTTCAAAAGGAACTAATTAAAAAATTTCATGGGCATGGTGGTAGGGGACAAATTGATTAATCAAGGTCTACTAAAAGGAAGTGATGCCAAGGTTATGTAGAGTGAACAAACCCTTGTCACAAAAAGCCGTGGACGTGAGGACCCAAATGAAGGCAGACGAGGCAGATGGCAGGTAAAAAAAACAAAAAAAAACTGTTTTAATGCCAAAAAACAGAAAGCAATAGCAAACAATGAACTCACAAGTAGGAACGGAAAGCATGGACTTAAATACACAGAAAGACAAACTGGACGAAGGTGATGTGAATGAATAATCCGACCAGGTGGATTAGCGAGCAGAACCCAAGACCACTGAAACTGAACATGACATTAAATTCCGAAACACATAAACCAAAAACATGGCACACAAGAAAACTAAAGAACAAAGCCAGAATGATGACAACCTTTTTTGTTAGTTGTGAGCTTTAGGGTGTTTATGTAAGTAAATCACTCTGAAACACAGTGGGGTTTGGATAGGTTTTGAGGAATTTGGATTGATAAATTATTATATAATTTCCAATTATTATCATAAGATTGATAACGTGATTGAGAGGTTTTGCTTTGCATTCAGAATCACAGATAATATCTGTGACTGATATAGAAAATCCACTTTTCACTAATATGAAACTTTGAATTTCTGACCAAAATAAAGACAAAATGTTTTGGTCCTCACTCTTGGAACAACTAAAAGGCGATAGTTCATCATTTAAAACAAGGTAGATAAGAGGGCCCAAGACCATTAAGACATTTATGAACCACTAAAAGAACCTTAAAATCAATCCTGAGACGCACAGGGAGCCAATGCAGCGATTTTTAAAACTGGTGTAATGTGTCCCCGCCCTCTGGTCCTCGTCAGAATTTGTGCTACCGAGTTCTGAAGTAGCTGTAGGTTCAAAATGGACTTTTTTGGTAAGACCAGAGAGCAGGGCATTACAATAATCTATTCTACTAGAAATAAAAGCATACATCAGCACCTCCATGTAGGCAAGCGAGAGAAATGGGTGACTCTGGTGATGTTTTTAAGATGGTAAAATTCAGTTTTTGTTATATTTCTGGTGTGTATAAAATCCAGCCCAGATTTCTCACACACTGAGAAGGATTAAAATGTTGTAATTGTGGTGAAATAATGTCTCTCTTGTCTTCAGGACCGATAATTAAGACAGTTTTGTCCTGATTGAGCTGTAAGAAATTCTCTGCCATCCATGACTTAATATATAAAATACAGTTTAAAAGAGTGTTAACTGGCTCCAGGTCATCAGGAGAGGGGATTTTTATAAAAGTGAATAATTTTATGTTTAAAATGTCATTTATTTATGTATTCTATATAAATTAAATGGAATGGATATTTACTGACTCTAAAATGTATTTTCTAACCACATGGACCACATTCTGATTTTTTGTATGGAGTCAAATGTTTGAAACAATCCTGCAGCAGAGCTGAATTGTTTGTTAACTTACTTCGGATCTGTGGGGACGCATCAAATATGGCTGCTGGGCCTCCATGTGGCAGAACCACAGATGTTCAGCTCTGATCCCTGTGGAAGTTCATCAACACTTAATGACTGCACAAATATTTAAAATCGGCCCCGTGAAGCGAGGAATCCTCCTGTTGACAGAGACACCTGAACGGTTTTTGTTGCTTGCAGTCAACATCCAGTTAATGAGGGCAGAAGGTGGTGAAGCTACACAGCTCCAGGTTCAAACAGCTGTACGCTGCTTTGGTGAACGCTTCACTGACATATTTCCTGGCAGATTTAATGTAGGAGACTTCTAAATGCTTGCCAACACAAAACTGAAATAGTTTAAACACGCTGGCACTGAAACACTGACGTCTTTTGTAAGAGTACTCCTTGGTTTCGGTAGGATTTGTTCTTAGCTTATAACAAATAAGAACAAATACATGAATCTTCTTAAACAGTTCATTTGTAGAGCAAATTTGTTCTTAAGAACGCTTGGCCAATAAGGCCCCATGTCTGGGCCTGGTGGAAAACAAGTCTAAAATAAACAACTGACTGGAATGAGTTGGACTGAATTGGACTGTTTCTAAGTAAAGTGCCCATTAGTACTGGCATTGTACAAAAACCTGAGTATACCTATTAACACTGACTGTTCCTGCAGGATTTCTTTGCTTCTTCAGTTTTTTCTGAGCTGTCACTTAACAGCTACTTTCTGTCATTTAATTCCACATTGATACGTCCAAGAAGAGGATCGTAATCCATCACTGAGTCCATGATAGAGAACATAATGCATGTTTTTATCTTGCTGGATTTCCCTGTGCAGACTGCACACAGATCTGCTTCGTACTTTGTGAGTGTGTTGATGGGGTAAAACTGAATGGCAAATCAATTGACCCTGAGGATGTGTAGATCATTTCAAAGCTATGCAAATCTCATTACACGACATGTAAAATGAATCTGGGATTTGCACGGAGTCAGAGTTTGAAAACACTTGAAATTGTGCTCTCATCATGAGGATGGATAAACACACTGAGCTCCTTCTAATTGGATCGCAGCCCGGTTCTGCTTTCAATACATCTTGGAAATAGAATCCTGCCAAAGCGCAAAGTAATTAAAACAAAAATAAAACACGATGGTCTTCTAAAAGCTGTGCCTTTAATGAACAAAAAGATGAATTAATTGCACCGTGTCAAGAAGCGCACATGCACTGAATTATAGATAAGCTGATGGGGTGCAGGGTGGGGACACATGGGCATCAGGAAGCTGATGCTGAGTCCTGCTGCACGTTTGTTGGTTTGGCTTGTTGCTGTGTGCCAAAAAAATCAAACTTAACTGAATCATCAGAAATGTTTGGATTAATTTCATATTTCATACTTGAATACCGCAGATAAGTCCCAACCACTTAATGTTTTCCCACTACAAGACACAGCACCATAAAGAGCTGAGGATTTATGGAAAATATGGAAAATGTTTTGGCTGATGATGATGATGAATAAAGAATAATATTAATTCAGCCAGAAATACTATTAAAAGTATCTGTTCATGGTTAACATGCTAAGAAAAACAGTAATGGATGGATGGATGGACTGAACTTCTTCTTCTATGGTACATTCTCTAGTTCTGTTGTGGATGTCAGCAATACATTTGAATTAGTTTTATACAGGCAGAGATCCATATTCAGGGAATATCAGATCATGTAAAAAATAGAAAAAGCAAAAGAAAAGATAATAAAATTAAAAATGGTGCTCCAGACAAATTTGTTTTATCATCTTTTTAAAGAAAAGGTCCATCCTTCCAAAGGTTTTCAAGAAACGGTTCATATGTTGGTCTATAAAACCAGGCTGCTGGCATACTGACCCAGTTTAACCCCAGAGAAAACCATTTCTCTACATTCTAAAGTCTTTGCGGAGCAACTAGTGGCTGGATGGCTCTGTTGGCAGGGCATCCATCAAATCCCACAGGGGACGAATATTAACACCTTCCAGTTGGGTCGTTAGGCTACTGCATAACCACCTTCAGATGTAAGTTGCTGTTCTAGAATAGAACAAATATTTGTGCATCTTCTTCACACAGAATCAACCATCTAGACAGCAGGAGAGCCTTTAATCTGTGTTTAGCTGCTGTCGATGACAGTGGCTAACTTACCACACGAAAACAACCAGGGAGACATGCTGAATCCTCTGCTCTTCCCGATAAGCAGCCGTTTAGGCCCTGTGATTTCCCGTCTGAGCAAACTCAGAAAACTTTGCATTCTCTGATGGAAACCAACAGTAAAACACAAAAGACACTAAAACAAGAGGGAAGGAACTGGTCATTCTTCAATTACAAGGCGACTATGTTGTAGTGACCTCATTTCCAAACATTAAAACCGCTGATTGTAGCACATACTCCACTTCCTACCACACAAGCTATGCTGGCTTTTGAAATGCAAATATCAAAATGGAGCCGAAGAAAACAGTGCTTATCACATCTGACTGCATTTAAATGGGAAGAGATAAATACGGAGCCTCACAGTTGCCCGGATATGAACAAGCTTTTGAACTTTCACATCATTGTGCTATGCTGACATGGCAGCATGCCATAGATCCAAGCGTGTCAGCATCCATGACACCTATGTGATGGATTCACAGTGGTGTTCCTAAGGAAGAGCTCTGTTTCTTACAAGGGAGTGAGGGGGCCTGTGGAGGGCCTTTGATGGGATGATTCCCTCTTTCTCTGCATCTTTGCACCTCGTCCTCAAAAACTTCGTCCATATTGTGGGAGGTGATGGGCTCACTGAATGGGATCAAATATAAACCTTGCATTAATAACTGAACCCATGAGCTTAGTGTAGTATTAAAATAGTCTATATCATCATAGATTATTTTTATTATCACGGTAAAGACCAGCCAAGCATGCTTTGGTATCTACCTCCTTCTTCATAGACATATAAGTACATAGAAATATACTGTAGATATCGTTATCCCCCTTTGCCACTCTCTTAGGTCCACGATTGCACTGCAGCAACTTAATGCATTTAGACATGTACAGGAGACGTGGTCAAGATGACTTCCTGAGTTCAAACTGAGCATCAGAATGGAGAAGAAAAGGGATTAAAGGGACTTTGTGCATAAGACAGTCTGGTTATTATATGACCTACTGTTAGAGCATTTGATATAGATTTGCTTCTAAGAAGTGTTTGATCTTAAAAGTGGTATGTCTTATAATAATAGTACTAATTGTTACTTTAATAATTCCAACTTGGAAATTGCACTTTGCATTTGACCCTTTTCTAGATGTACTGGAGTTAAGGGCCATGTTCAAAGGCCAACAGTGGTCCACCTCTGTTCACACGCTTGGGATTCAGTGCAAAATGCAAAATGACATTACCTGACTCCATTTACCTACATAACCTGATATTAAATTAGAATTATGATATAACTTGAATCCAGATCTATTTATAATCTGATTGGATGGATTATGTAGTTTTTAGTGATCAGAACCTCTGAGAGCTGGTGTGCACGGACCTTAAGGACCTTCTCCGGTCCCATCTGGGCCTGCAGAATTGGAGTGAAGGCACATTTGATTAACAGATCAGTGGGAGTTCCTCTATAAAAGCAGAAGTTTAGTTAGTTTGCTGCTCTGCAGCGTTCAGGTTTGTGTTAACACAATGCCAAGGAGAAAAGACATCAGCAGTTATCTTAGAGAAGCAGCTGTTGCTGCCAATCAAGCTGGGAAGAGTTAGTAGGTCATTTCCAAACTATTTGGAGTCAATTATTCTACAGTGAAAAGAATATTCACAAGTGGAAAGCATTCAAGGCAGACAAATTTACTAGAAGTGGATGTCCCAGCACCTTCAGCTCCATGTCAAACCTTGCAATGCTCAGAGACTGCCGGAAACTCGAGAGCTACATCTCAGGCTCTGCAGGCTTCAGTTAAATGTTGATGTTGAAATTCATGACAGTACAATTAGAAAAAGATTTAAAACGTATGACTTGTTTGGAAGGCCTTCAGCAGAAATCCTCTTCTTCATTAAAAGAACACGACAGCACAGCTTCAGCTTGCAAAGCTGCATTTGAACAGACAGCCAGACTTCTGAACAAATTAGTCCAAAGTGGAGATGTTTGGTCATAAAATTGAAAGCAAGCACACCATGGATACCTGCTGTTTGCAAGAAGTTTTTCACTTTCTTAAAAATACTTTATTCAAAAACAGAGTTTAACACTTTTGCTGAGTCACTGAATTCATGAGGAGCTTTGTCTTTTGTCCATTTTTTTGTTGTTTAGGGCCATTACAAGACCTCCATTGTTCCTGTTAAGTACCATTTCATAATTACATTACCAGCCCAGGAAAATCTGAAAGCCTTTGATATTGTGGGAATCAGTTATATCATATTTCAAAGTGCTGGAAAGTTGTTTTAAAGAGCAAAAGGCTGCTGATAATTGTGACAAGGTTTGTGGAGACAGGATATATAAAAAGCTTTTAAATGTGCATGACTTGTGCTTACTCAACCACAATCACAATGAGTCAACTAATATCTTAGAAAAGGATAAATGTTACCCTAGAGCTCTCAATTTTTAGGGTGTCCAAATATTTGCATGCCCCTCTAAATTTGTGCCAAACAGAGATTGTGTCCATGAGATCATTTCAAAAGAACATAAAGTCTTGAAGTTGATATCCTCTGACTTTATACTGTACTCACTAACTAGAAAGCTTCTGCAAGCTGCTGGACTTGTTTGTCCCTTGCATCTAAGGCCTGTTACACACATGACTATTTTTTTTAATCTTATGAGATTTTTTATCTGGTCTTTATCTGGTTTTTATCTGTGTCCAAGGTTACGTTGGAGATAATTATCCATACTTTTAGATTCTTGGATCAAGACGATTCATAGTCTTTTGACCTGCTAAACCATATTCAAGGCATCCAGAACTCTGCTGTAAGGCTTTTAACTGGGAAACGCTGGTTTAAAGCCTTACAACAAAATATGTATTTTACTCAGTCTCCTGTCTAAGTACCTACAAATGTTATGCTGTTCTCAATTAGTAGATGATGTAGCAACAAAAATGCTCCTGTTACATCAGAAAGGGTCCAGAGAAAGTAATCCAGTAAAATAGTTGGTCCACAACAAGATTTTTATCAATAAAAACCTGTTTTAGGCAGACAATTTAAGGCCTACAGTGAAGGTGAAAGGGTGCCTGCTAAGAATTGAGCTCAGCCACATTTCTGAGATTTTGGTGACATGAGTCTGGGAACTGAATCAGATGAAATCCATCTCTGCTGGACCTGACTTGCAACAAAACCAGTGACTGGAATGGAGAAGCAAAAGTTCAATGGTTGCCTGCTAAATAAAGTTGGTGTCTTATAAATGACATTAGGTTAAATTAAATATCATTCCTGATTCTGTTGGATCTCAGAGCTGCGTTTGATACTGTAGATCACAGAATCCTGTTGCACAGGCTGGAAAACTGGGTTGGACTTTCTGGAGCGGTTCT
>JBAFSZ010000027.1:3744299-3755381 GCA_036919955.1 Melanotaenia pygmaea
GCTGCCGTTACTGTCGTTGGTCGCCTCCCGTGTGTTCGGCTTCACGAAGGCTGCGATGAGTTTCGCCTGTCGCTGTCGTTGGTCGCGTACCGTGTGTCGAGCCCATTAGAATCTTTGGGATGTGATGGAGGTACGTCTTTCCACCATCAATGCAAAATATTTGATAATAATTACTGAAAACTGGATGGAAATAAATGTTTTGAAATTGCAGAAACTTATAAAAGTGATGCTACAGCAAATGCTGCTATAAAAAAAGTTAAAGGCAGTCTGATAAAATGTTAGAGCACAATGTTTCATGGAAGGGCAGTGTATGTCTTCATCTGGACTCATCTAGCTTTCATATAATGAAAAGCTGGCTGGGGGGGAGGGCTCCATGTCAGCGTGCTGCTGAGAAAGTTTCATTCATTGGTCCAGTTTCGGTCATTGATGGACACTTTCCTGCAGGTTTTAGATGTTTCTCACTTCAAGGCACCTGGTTTAAATCACTGGGTCATTAACGGGACTGGCAGAAGGAGGACCTTTGCCAAGGGTATGACGTATGCCAGGACCATCACTGTTTTCAACCAATGAATTAGCAGCTCTTAAACAGCAGATGTCATATGTCCCTCTTTAAGTGGTGGGTCCCAGGGTGGAGTATGAGGACCCACTGTTGCTTAATTTTGTAAACCCATATAATTTGGAGAAAAGCTGAAACTTATGTCCTCTGGTTCAGTTTCCCTTTGGGTCCAGTAGATAATTCTGTTGTGCACTAACCTTAATGTTACAAAAAGTTTTTTTTTTTTTTTTTTTAACATTATTCAGGCTAAACTGTTACTGCAAAGTAAATTGTTATTTTTTCACATCCTATGTCTGATTAAATGTTGAGCAGGTACAGAAATCACCGGCTCCCTGTAAGATGAATGGCTGGCTGCCAGGAAGCATCACTGCAGCTAAGATTTGGTGGTAATTTCAAGAAAAAAAAAAAAAAAAAAACTGTGACAAAACATATCACTCCGCTGCTAATCGCTTTTCAAACGGCTCCTGTCTACCTTCACTCCTTAATCCAGAGCTACACTCCCTCTCCACAGTTATGCTCTTCCAGAGAAAGACGCCTAGTTCTCCCATCACAACGTGGTGCGAAATCAGTAGCTAGACTCTTCCTCTGTTGTTCCCCAGTGGTGGAACGAACTACCGAACTCTGATCCACTTTTAAGAGCAAGCGAAAGACTCAACTGTTTGAGGAGCATTTCCGCACTTAGCTTAACTCTCCCACTCGTCGGAATGAGTTAGAAAGATTTGTCCGGCTCTTTGACTCAACTCAGCACTAAATAAGCTGCGTGCATTTATGCCCAAGATGATGTTGTGTGATGAAATCATTGTCTTGTGTTTAAACAAAGGACTTTAAAAAAAAAGAGAAGAAGAAAAAAAAAGCACTGCCTCCATCACTACATGACAGCACCTGGTCCAACTGGACTCAGCAGTCTGACTACCACTCAATGGTGATGACGTCCCATCCTGTTTGAATTCTCGCTTGTGTTGTTCTTACTCTCAGATGTAAGTTGGTTTGGAGAAAAGCATCTGCTAAATGACTGTAGAAAAGAATAGAACAAGAGGAACAGCTTCCGAATAGCTATAACAGCACTTGATGGCAAAATGAAAATCCTTGTAAAGTCAGTGAGGAACAAACGAGCACAATGAGTTTATGTTGCTAAACCTTGTCATTTGTGTTAGAAGACATTGTCCTTTCAAGCAGGAAACAATTCAGAGAAAATGACAGAAATGACACATTTCCTCCTTTTTTAGAATGTATAAATGATTGTGACAGGCTGCGATATTATTGTAGCACCAGTTATTTGCATCTCTCTGTGGTGAAATGAGCTCATTTCATGGTCTGCTGGGTGGTTCGGGGGAGAAGCACAAATGAGTGAGAATTGTCACTTGCCCGTTTGGATGGTCTGGGGCATGGTGCTTTGCAGAAATGAGGGAGTTGGAGGAAATATGAAAAATCAGGCCTCAATAATGCTGGCCGCACAGAACATCGACACAGACATTTGCATATTGCTTTCTCTCGCATGCAGTAAAATAAGATGGATCATTTCCTGAGCCTTTTAGCTGGGAGGAGGAAGAGAAAGGAGGGAGTGCTCCTATTACTATCTCAACCTCCTGAACTGAGTTCACATTTGTGACTTCATGCAAGACTTCTGCAATCCAATAAGTCAAGGTCATTCTGAGCTGCTACTTTTAGCAGTCATCTCCAATAAATCATTGCCATATTAATTCTAAGACTACGGTATAATTACTGCAGACATGTGAGGCTGAGAGGAGACAGGAACTGATTTTACACAGAATCTACTCAGAGGTCAGAGTTTTTATCTTTTATATAATGATGAAGATAACGAGTTATGTGGAAAGGAAAGTTAACCCACACCAATACTAACATTAAACTTCCAGGACAGTTAAAAATCATCTGGTCCCTGAGATCAATTATCAGATTTTGCAAACGAATAATGGGCAACTGAGCATCACCAACAGAATGTAATTTTCCCAGTTCAGTATGAGATCCGGAAACAAACAGCAGGATTAAATCTTAAGAATGAAGAGAAAAACTTTCTAGGCTATTAAAAAAAAAAAAAGAAAAATTTAGGTTTGTACCTAACAAGGAAGCAGATCAGAAATTGATAAGAGCAGACTAATGACCACCTGTAGCAGCAATAAGTTGAAATAATGGTCTCACGTGGTTGTGGAGGAATTTTGCTTCACTCTTCTTTCCAGCGTTGCCTCAGTTTATTGAGGTTTACAGCATTGGCATCTGCAGCTCCCTGAAGGTGCAACTACAGCATTTCAACCAGGTTGAGGAACGGGCCATTGCAGCATCTAGATTATTTGCTTTTTCCGTCATTCTGTAGTAGATCTGCTGCTGTGTTTGGGATCCTTCTCCTGCTGCATGAGCTAATTTTAGCCATTTCTGCTCAGACAGATGGCCTCACATTTGACTCTAGAATACTTATGTATACAGAGGAGTTCATGGACCACTTAATAACTACAAGGTGTCCAAACCTTGTGGTGGCAGAACAAGCCCAAATCATCATCCCTCCACCACCGTGCTTGACAGTTGATATGAGCTGACATAAGCTCTGTTTGATTTCTTTAATGACCTAAAATCTCAACATTGGTCTAATCTGTCCTAAGGACATTAGGTCTTACTCACCGATATCTCTTAAATTCTTTCTCCACTTGTTCTTAAAAATTTTCTTTGTACACATATTTATTCTTGGATTAATGAATGCCAGTCTTGTCATGAATTGAAAGGACTTAATTGAAATGTCCAGGTTAAAAACCCAAAATACCCATAAAAGGGCATGAGACTGAAGGGCTGTGTGCAGGCTCAGACAGAGAAAAGGTGGATGGTGTTAATAACTGGAGCAGGGCAGTTGCTGTGTATGGCTAAACAGTTGCAAAGGTCCACAAGAAAGGCAAGAGGTCTGTTGCAGCAACAGTAAATTTAAAATAAATCTGTTGTTTTACTATTGTATTTTAATTAAATGAACAACTGAAAACAACAACACATAATGGTTTTATCAAAGATGTGAGCTTTCTAGAGTCCCGAGTACTCTTGAGTGCTGCTAACAATTGTTCTTATCTATATGAGAAAAAAAATTTTTAAAATGACACTATCTTCATGAACAGTGTCATAGAACTTCAAACAAATCTGTTCTTGAAAACTGCTGCCATATGTCACACATTGTCCCACAATTCTCGTGGTTTGTTAAAGAAAGAATAGGCTCTCTCCTGCAACCCTTCAAAAATCCCTATTTGTTCAGGCTTTTTTCTAAATGGATTGTCATGAACTTTCGTATTTGACGTGCTAACTAAGTCCTTGAGAGTCTGAAATGCTGATCTTGTTTTTTTTTTTTTTTTACAGTTGGAGTGAACTTTTTAAAACGTCCACGCCCGGAAAGATTGGCAGCTGGCTTGAAGGTTTTCTATTTGTGCATAATTTTTCTCTCTGTAGAATGATGAACAGTTTGGAAAGGGCCTTATAATCCTGCCCAGATTGACTGGTTTAGTATTTGTACAATAAGAGATGGAGCCACGCCTCCATAAGCTGCTAGTAGTAGTAGTAGTAGTAAGTAAGATAAGGACAGCAGGAGGAAAGAAATAGAAGGTCTCTGAAAGAGATGGCATGCTGCAGATGGGAAATAGGGGACAATGAAAAAGTTTTTTTTTTTTTTTTTTTTCTAAGCACATTTTATTAAGTCAGTCCAAACCATCGGTTGGGTCCAGAAATAGGTCAAGAAGTTATTTTTGGAAAACCATCAGAAAACCTGATTCCACAAGTCTCCAGCCATTGGAAAATAATATATTAAAAGATTCTTTGAATTTTTTAGCCCAGGGCCAAACTGAAAAGCTTTATATCTAATAAAAGTCTCATTTAAGCCTGAGGGTACATAGTTATTTCAGTCATACTCAGTCAATGGAAATCCCCACTGAGTTTGGATTATCAAAGCCTCCTAGAAAGGAATCTGTAGATAGTAGTGAACCAAGAGAGGCATGTATTTCCTGCTTAGCCTTTTGTTCTGCATGTTCCATGGCTGTAATGCTTTCTGTGGGTTAATTTCATAAAGGTTTGAAATTCTTCACCACCAACAATCCCGAGTTAAAGATAATCAAAAGCCATAAACTCCTGATTTTTGCTGAATGGCCCCTTAAAAATATTAGATATTATCTTTTTTATTTAAACTTATCCTGACATCTAATATGCTGATGATAGTGTTATTTATGTTATGATTTATAGCTGAGGTCATTGTGGTGGGCGGTCATTCAAGAACAAAACACTACTTAGGTTTAGGTTTATATTGGACAATGACAGCCTTTCAGGTTTCACTGTCCCCCAGCAGCATCCCAGTTTCTCTCTCCTACTGGAAATTAAGTTTGGGAATTGGGCTCTTTCTAACAACAAACCTGGATCTGCACAAGACTGATGTTTGTTGTATTTCAAGCTGCACTACATCTGTCAGAATGAATTCTGGATATTTCTGCGGCCTTAAAGAAGCCTCTGACTCTGGTTCCTCACTGCATTTTAAAGTCTCTTTGCACATTTTAATAGTTAGATTTTAAGTAGATCTTCTCTCAACAAACTCCTTTATGTGTCTCTGAAAACACATAGTGCCACACTAGCGGCTCCAAAATTATTCCCAGCTCAGAACCAGTCCTCTTGATCAGTTTGTTCAGGTTCTTTAAGGCTCTGGTCCTGATGCTGCTGCCCCAGCAGATGATGCAAAGCTGATTTAACTTTCCACATCAGACTTATAGAAGAAATGCCACATCTTTGTGAAGACATTGAATGATCTTAGCTTTATTAAGAAGTAGAATCTGCTCTGTCTTTCTTGTAGATGCATCTGTGTTGCATTTCCAGTCTAGTTTGTTGTCCAGCTCAGCTGCTTGAATTCCTCCACCACCCCCTCCTCTTCTCCCAGGGTGTAAACAGCATTTTAATTTGTCATAATCATCTTTTGTTTTGTTTGTATACAAGAGGAAGTGAATGTTTCTGCACCATCTCACAAACTGACTGACCAGTTCTCTGTACTCAGCTTCTTGTCCATCAATGATACTCCCCACAGCTGCATAGTAATCAGAGTATTTCTGCAGATGACAGGATTGAAGAAGGGTTGCACATATTGCATTTTGTACATAACTTCCATTTAAAGCCTGAAAAGTAAAGTTTAAATTGGTGTTCTGTCTCATCCTCAGATTAAAGATTAGCAGCAGGGCTTGCTGCTTATTTTCTCAGCTTTGTAACACATATTTTTATGCTGATGCCATCTGGTAGACTGTCATCATCATCACCTTAGACACAACCCTTACTAGAGTACAGCTCTTTGTTTTGCATGTTTTTAAAAAGGGTGTTGAAGTGATTGTGCTGAGATTACAGTGCAGAGAATGTGAAACATTGGATGGACTCCTGACTGCAGACTGGCCAGGAACACAATTCCAACAAGACCACAAATCATACAAGTGTCAGAACAGAATATGATTGGAATACAGAAAGATCTACTCACTGACCATTTAATCAGGTCTACATGTTCACTTACTTGTTAATACGACTATTTAATCAGCCAATCACATGACAGCATCTCAGTACATTTAGCCAGGTCAACTTGCTGAAGTTCAGTTCTGGGTAAACAAACTGCAAACAAATTCCCATAAATATCAAAGCAGCGGATTCGGTCCAGCTAAAAACGTGGGTCCTGGTTTGCTTCAAGTAGCACAAATACAGGAAGCAGACTACAAAGCACAGTGCATTGTGGATTCAGCACATGGAATTGTGTGTAGACAATCAAAAGTTGTTCGATCTAAATTAGGAGTGAGTGTTTGTTTGTCTCTCTGTGTTTGCCCTGCCATGGACTAGCGACCTGTCCAGAGTGTACCTGCCTCTCACCTGTTCATAGCTGGGATAAGCTCCGTGCACTCTGCAGTCCAACCAGTCAGGAGACAATATTGCCTTGGAAAAATCTCTCTCTTTGTTTTAAATAATTCAAACCTTTTTTTAGGGGTGCAAAGCTAATCATGAGCCACCCTAAGTTAGGAATAAAAAAAGAGTAGAAATGAGCCAAGGACCTGTATCACTTCTGTCTCTACTAATTATTATTAACCAGTGTATTAATGTAAACCCTGGTGCATCTTACAGAAACTGATTTTAATGACTGTCAATCCACATTTGAATATACAGGTGCTTGTCATAAAATTAGAATATTATGAAAAAGTTGATGTATATTAGTTATTCTATTCAAAACGTGAAACTTGTATATTGTATATTTATTCCTCACAAACAGACATGTTTCAAATGTTTATTTCTTTTAATTTTGATGATTATAACTGACAGCTAATCAAAACCCCGAATTCAGTATCCCAGAAAATTAGAATATTGTGGAAAGATTCAATATTGAAGACATCTGGGCCACACTTTAATCAGCTAATAACTCAAAACACCTGTAAAGGCTTTTAAATTGTCTCAGCCTAGTTCTGTTAGCTACACAATCACGGGGACGACTGCTGACCTGACAGGTGTCCAAAAGATGATCATTGACACCTAACACAAGGAGGGCAAGACAAAAGGTCATTGTTAAAGAAGCTGTTCACAGAACTCTGTGTCCAAGCACATCAATAGAGACGCGAAGGGAAGGAAAAGATGTGGTCGAAAAAGTGTACAAGCAACAGGGATAACCGCTCCTCTCTCACTCGCTTGCTCCACTTTTAGCGAATGTGTGCTCGAGTGAGTAACGAGTGAGTCTGAGATCTTCACAAATAACCACAAGTAGTCGATACTGTCATTGACCCGTTCCCTGGCTAGCTGAGTCTGTCCTCTAAAATCCCCAAGCGGGTGCCAGCGAAAGCCGGATCCCCTCCCAGAGAGGGGCGTGGACAGGTACCCCTCATGAACATTTTAAGGTTCAGACGTTCTCATTAAAGCTCACAAGAGCTAGTTTTGGAATGGTTGATATTAAGCACTAGACTAAATTTAGGAATAATGGACTTTGAAAACAACGTTGTTGGACTCTGGAACTCATATGAAGCACAACATGGCAGCCAGACCATCATTCTGCTGTCATGATGCTGGACAGGGTTAAAAAAAACTAATAAAAACATAGGTAGGCCCAGACTCCATGAACTACATCATAATTCTGTAACACATTTCCTGCTTTAGATAGAACTTTTATATATTTAGTGGTTTGATTTGATTGCATGGTTGCTTCTGCAGGTGAAAGACTATCAATGTGTATATGAAACACATTTGGAGGAAGTAATGAACCGCTGCTTCTTTATTTATTTTAGTTTTAGTTTTTGTGGGTAGTTGTGTGTGTCTGTGTGTGCGTGCAGTCCTCTCCACCCTGCAGACACATTACTCTCATGCCCTCCACTTGAACAAAATTTGCTGACTGAGCCGCTGGAAGTTACCAAGTTGCTAATGCCTTCCACCAGCTCCCTCTCCACCTCACTCACAACCTCTCGACAAATCCACCCACTTTCCCCACAGATTATGCTGCAGCTTCTCTATAGATATGTTAACCCTTTAGATGCAGGCTTGGCATGAAGCTGATCAGAAGCAGTGTAAAGCAAGTAAAAGGGGTGAAAACATGGTGACACATATATTTCCAAAAGCAGCACTTTGGTTACATTAATCACTTTCGGAGAGCCGTTTTCTTTTTCTTTCTTTCTTTCTTTTTTTTTTTTTTTCTTCTCTCAGTAATGTGTTTGTGCTCCAGTGGTCTTTTTTCAAGTGTACTTCTATTTGTCATAATGAGGAATTCATAATGGCTGCACACCTGCTCCGGCTGAATTATGAGATGCAGATGAGCAGGAAGTTCCTAATCCACAGACTACAACCTGCATTTTTATTATCTGGTCTCAACCCATTTTCACCAGACAGAGCTGCAGAGTCTGAACTCTTTGCTGTTTTTGATGTTTCTTTCTCTGACATCTGTATTTCAGCACCAGAAAAACGGTCAGTGTTTCATATTAGAGTACATATGGTTTGTATATAAGAATTATAATCCATCTGTTGAAAGAAATGTGATGGTAAAATGCTATTTTTTCTGTTTCTATTCACTTGCTTCACATACAGACTTACCCTGGCTGTTATTCCATATCATGAAGGATCATGTGTTAGCCGCTTGTTATCACCTATTGTGTTTCTTTCTGATGCAATCCTTTGCTGGTTTAGAATTTACTGTGAAGCAAAGGTCAGCGATAGATGAATAAAAAATACTCACTTAAATAGAAGCGGCAGCTTTAAATCAGGTATCTCCTTCTGTGTTGCTCACCCTGTTTGCAAGATAAAACTCTTCAAACCGTCGTCTATAAAGTAAAATCTTCTCATTTCATTATATTTTTATGAGGCTCCCTGTTAGCTGCAACGAAAAGCTGTGGTTATTATTACTGGGATCAAACTCAGTAGATAATGTACATAAAATAATCTTATATTAAGGCTGTAGGCAAGTTAATTTTTTTATCTCATAAACACATTAATTAAATGATTTTAGAATGCGTTGATGTAGATTTTAGAAACTGTGTTACAGGCAGGACTGGCTCGGGACGGCTGTCATCACGCATGTCAGCACATGAACCGGTGTTGTGTCAAGGTCTGTTCCTCCTCTACAAGCTCTGCTCTGTCCACATGGGAAAAAAGCACTAGCTAAAAACTTCTTCCAGACTTTACATCTTTACACTAAAATTCTCTCTTTTTAAAGGGTTTCTTTTTTCTTTTTTTCTTCAAAATTAGTTAAAAAACAGTCTAGAAGTACAGAGATTGTAATCCTGCTTTATACTGCTGACATGTTACCTTTTAGTGAATAAATCCTGATATTTTCATCCCTTTTTGTCATATAAAAATACAAAATGTCACCAAGTTTGAAAGGATCCTTCCTCTACAGAACAGCTGGTTAATCATTAGCAGCTAACTAATGCTAATGCTAATTCTAGTTTATTATTTAACTTAACCTGTCCTGATAACTGCGGATGGCTTGTGTTTTAATGTCTTATGACAGATTTTCAACAATAACTGATGTTGTGTTGATATCAGGTCAGTCTGGCTCCAGCTTTGGTGCATGTCTGTATCTGTAAAGGGACATGACAAGCTGAGCTCTGTGAGGTCTTTTAATGAAAAATGGAGGAACAAAGTGCAAAGAGCAGCATGAAATATGCGTCGATGCAGATCTGAGGTCAGTGCGTTAAGTAATGTTCTCGTGTTTTTATTACAGACTATATATGCTCAAACCTGGAAAGAATGGTCTAAATAATCCTGATATTATTCACTTCTTGTGTCTACAACATTAAATCAGATATGGTGGAAGGGTATAAAATGGACATTTGGTCCACTTTGTTAATGATCAGGCTGTGAAGGCTGGAAAACTTGGCCCTAGTGGTAGCTTTTTGAGGCATTCTCAGTGTGTAAAAGGGTAACACATATGCATCAAGGCTGGCCCCTGTGGCCTGATCCAACAAAAGAGTTGCTGCATGCAGTAAATAATGGAGCATCTACTGTTTGAATATACTGTGCATCTGTCCTTGCCTCAGTAGAATTTCAGAGCTGCAGGCTGTCCTGACCTCCATCAGCTGCTGAAAGAAAGTGCAATGTGGACATCCAAACTGGACCTTGGAAGTCCTGCTTCCTGTTTCATCATGCAAGCTGCTGGAGGCATCGTTTACTGAAGATGGCAGTTTGCAGAGTGGGAAAATGATCCAACCAGCAGGTAATATTTTGCTGATAAAATTAGCCTCTTTCTGCTGGATACTGCTGCAGCGCCCCCCCCCCCCCTCTCTATAAAAATTTCTTAATATTTTTATGATCACTTACAATGATACAACATTAATAATAGCATGAATAGTAAATAATTTTATTCTGCCTTCTGTCAGAATCAGGTCTGAGCATCTGTTTGCTTCTCTCCTATTCAGTGCTGCTATGTTCTTTCTTTTAATTTGGGTTGGGAAAATTGGTGTGTAACAATGCAATTTTAATTCAAGCTATTTTAAAAAAGTGCAACTGAATATGTAATTACATTCCTTATCAAAAGTCTGTTCCTTCTGAACACTGCTTGCATCATCACACAAATTAGGCAGAATTCAGAGCTCAACAGCATCCAGTGAGTGAGTTTTATCCTCACCAGGTTACAGATGGTGGTTTTACATACCACTAACAGTGCTTCTTGATCAAAAAGAAAATAAAAAGCAACAGATAACACTGCTGCAGGGCGAACAACAACACAGCAGAGTGACACAATAACTTTACATCAACTGGGGTCTCATTTCCACTTCTAAATTAAACTGCATCAGTTATCGCTTGACATTCAAAACTGCAGGTTCTGTTTTATTAGCACAAATTATCCACATTGTGGCCTTCTAGAAGACAACTGATGTTGCATTTGTAAAGAAGATATGCACTCACTGCCCACTTTAGAAGGTTCCACCCTTCTATTACCCAGTTTATGCCCCCAGAACTGCTTTAATTCTTGGTGTCATAGATTGAACAAGGTGCTGGAAACATTCCTCAGAGGTTTTGCTCCATATTGACATGACAGCATCACACAGTTGCTGCAGGTTTGTCGG
>JBAFSZ010000027.1:3805254-3826196 GCA_036919955.1 Melanotaenia pygmaea
ATGTATATATCATTCTTTTTTTGTTCTTTTTTCTTTTTTTTTTTCTACATGACCATGGGGCATAAAATATGTGCATGAAGACAAAATCAGTTTAATTTAAATCAGCGTTATTTTTACAGCAACCAAATAAGACAAACCAATAATTTTGGCTCCATTAGATACATTAACAGAATTCAAATAAACCAATTCATTCAAAATAATTCTCATTGCATTACATTAACTATTTTTTGATTCGGTCCTCCATCCTGAGTTACACGAGGTGACAGTGGAGAGGTAAGATGGTGCTTGTGTCTGGCTACGACATCTTTTATCATTTTCTGCTGATGATATTCAGCTATATATTTCTTTAAACCTCAGGGTGTTTTACAGACCTTGCTTTAGATATTTGGATGCTGTCAGAAGTTGGATGAATGGCAAATTTCTTCAACTAAACTATGCAAAAATCGTTCTTACTTTTTTTAATTTAAAAATATCACCAAACTTAGTCCACCTGGTCACGATCTGAGTAAGATGATCATCCATCCATCCATCCATCCATCCATCCATCCATCCATCCATCCATCCATCCATCCATCCATCCATCCATTTTCTGCGGCTTATCCAGGGTTGGGTTGCAGGCGGCAGCTGCCTAAGCAGGGAAGACCAGACTTCCCTCTACCTGCATTCCTTCATACGCTCATCCATGGGGATCCCGAGGTGGCATCCTGACCAGATGCCCGAGCCACCGCATCTGGCTCCTCTTGATACGGAGGAGCAGCGACTCTACTCTGAGCCCCTCTGGGATTGCCAAGCTTCTCACCCTATTTCTAAGGGAGAGCCTGGCTACTCAATCCTGAGGCCACCCTCAACACATCAGCTACACCTAGAAATTCTGTCCATTAAAGTTATGAACAGAATAGGAGAGAAAGGGCAGCCTTGGCGGAGTCCAACCCTCGCTGGAAACAACTCTGATTTACTGCCAGCAATGCGGACCAAGCTCTGACACTAGTCATAAAGGGTCTGGACAGCTCGTACAAGGGTGTCCGGCACTCCATACTCCCGTAGTACCCCCCCACAGGAGTCACTGGGGGGACACAGCCGAACACCTTCTCCAAGTCCGCAATGCACATGTTGAACAAACTCCCATGCCCCCTCCAAGACCCTGATGAGAGTGTAGAGCTGGTATACTGTTCCACAACAGAACATCTGTCTCAGACATGTACGAAAACCACACTCCTCCTCAATCCGAAATTCAACTACTCAACAGACCCTCCTCTCCAGAACCCCTACTTAGACCTTACCAGGGAGGTGGAGGAGTGTGATCCCCCTGTAGTTGGAGCACACCCTCAGGTCCCCCTATTTGAAGGCGGGGAGCACCACCCCAGTCTGCTAGTCCAAGGGAATTGTCCCCATGTCCATGTGAGGCTGCAGAGGCGTGTCAGCCGAGACAGCCCTACAGCATCGAGAGCCTTAAGAAAGAGCTTTTTAAAGAAAGAGGAGCTTTTCAACTACCTCAGGAACCTCAGCCCCAGAGAAAGAAGAGCCAACGTCAGGGCCAACCAAATCTGCTTCCTTGTCGGAAGATGTGTCGGTGGGATTGGGGAGGTCTTCAAAGCATTCCCTCCACTGACTCACAACGTCCCAAGTCAAGGTCAGCAGCCCCCATCCCCACTGTACACAGTGTTGATGAAGATGATCATTCATGGCTGAATTTCTTTATATCTTAAATATTGTTACACAATGTTTTCACATGTTTAAGTAAAATCTCTTGAACATCTACAGGTTGTTCAGAACGTTGCTGCCATGCTAATAACAGAATCTTCCAAGTATTCACCTCACCCCTATACTAGTCCAGCTGCATTCACTCCCTATTCATTACAACATGAGTTTTAAAATTCTGGTTTTTAGAGCTTTAAAGGACCAAGCATATGAGTGATCTTTTGCAGCTTTATGTTCCCAGCAGGTCCCTGAGATGACCTGATCAGGGTCTGCTGATTGTGAAGCAAATACGGCTAAAAAGCAGAGTGACAGCGCCTGTGCAGCAGTGGCTTCCTCCATCTGGAACTCCTTTCTTCTCAGCCTGAGACCTGCAGACTCAGTGGCCTCTGGTAAAAAACAGCTTAAAAGCACATTTTAAAACTTGGTTTTGTTTGACTTGATTTTTTTTTGTTTCTCCTGTGTGTTTTTTTTTTTTTTTTTTTTTTTTGTGAAGCATTTTGTGATTTGATTTTTATCTTGAAAGGTGCTATATAAGTATTGTGCTTACTTATCAGAACCAGAACCAGGAATCAGTTCAGGCTTGACAAAACAGGAAATAAGAGTCAACAAGCACCATAACTAAGCCACAGATACCTGTTACGAAAGAAAAAGAGAAACACAAATTAATAACAACAACAATGTCAGACATTTCTAGATAAAATAAAGAGAGCAGAGAGCAGCCCAGTGCATCATGGGATGTTCTCCAGCAGCCTCGGCCTTTAGCAGCAGGACTAAAGGGATGGATAAGGGTCACCAGCCCAGACCTACTATAAGATTTATCAGAAAGGAAAGTTTAAATTCTCCTCTTAAAGATAGAGAGGGTGTCTGCTTCCAGAAGCCAGAATGGCAGCGGGTTCCAGAGGGGTCTGATAATTGAAGGTTCTGCCTCCCATTTTACTTTTAGAACCTCTAGGAACCACCAGTAAACCTGCAGTCTGAGAGTGAAGCTCTGATGGGAAAATATGGAACTTTATGAGGTCTTTAACATTCAATCTTACTAAGAGCTTTATATGTGAGAAGAAAATTTTTACATTCTATTCAAGATTTAACAGGGAGTCAATGAAGAGAAGATAAAATGGGATGAAATATGACACATATATCACAGCCCTCCCTGCAGCATTTAGTCTGAATTAACAAATACATGGACTAGTTTTTCTGCATCTCTGAGACAGATGTTCTTCATTTTGGGACCATTATGCATATTTTTGTATATTATACATTCGAGCAGCTGTCACATTGTTTTCTCATTCAAAGACCAAAACATTGATTGCGTTACAACGTGATAAGGTCCTTGGGTTGCAGCTCTACTCTTCGGTACAGGCCTGTGTTGCTTTGCTTCACTGCAAGCAAGAATTCACAACATTAAGCCATTTCACTGGCATCTGCTTTTACTGGAAAAGAGCTTTAAAGCAAGAAAGATGAGGAGCAAAGTGTGAATTTGTTGAGTAACCGTCATGTATACATGTTTGTACATGTCTGTAACTCCTTTCTGTTAGTTCATTCTTATACAATTACCATCTTTCAAAGACTGAAATAATTCATACAGACTTGAAGAAAATTATTAAAAACATAAGAGTTACTAAACCTAAAAAAAAAGAAAAATCTAATTTTACTGTGATTCACATTAACGTTTTGACATTTATGTATGGAGGATGAATTTCATATTTAAACAGCTTCTTTTAATAAACATTTCATCTGAATTATTCATACCATGTGAAGTGTAATTTTGATCCAGTAGACTCAGATTTGGTCCCATCTTATCAATGTAAAGCTCAGCTTTTGATTCAAATGCAGCAGCTGTCAGACTGAGTGATACAGAGATGATTAATGTGCACTAGTGAAAGGTGCAACAGTAGAACACAGAGCACTGCTGATTAGAGACACAGGATTAACATGATAGAGATGGGCCCAGGAATCCTTGTGGAAGAGGAAATGCTTTGCATAAGCACCTCAGATGTTTAAGTGTTTCAGAAATGGAATTCAAAGAGAACTAAAGTCAAAACTGCATCTGTAGGAGGAACCTGCATGAGCTTGGCAACAACAAAGGTTTGGAAGAGACACCAGCTACAGGAGCCAGGTTTGTTGTGAAGGAGGATGAAGGTGAAGGGCTTTGGAGTAGCACCGCGGTCTTGGGAGAAGTAAAGAGTTTAAAAGAAAAAACAAAGCGTTGGTCAATGTTGAGATATCACAAGTCCAGGGACATGTAGGCCCTACTAGTAGGCAACCTTAGAAAACTGTAGAACGAATGCTTGGTAAAGGGGCTGCTGATAATCTGGCAGAGGGGAAGTTTAAGTAGTGCTGTGAACAGGTGAAACAATAAGCAATAAGGAAAACCCAGGTGGGCTGAACCAAACTGATGAGGACAGAAGAGGCAGAGCAAGAACCATATGACCACATACAGAGTATTATTCTTTATAATCTAATTTGTCTATCGATGATTTCACATATTTATGCTGGACCTTACAAGAGGTTTGGGGGTGGAAGGAAGGAGAAAGTAAATGACAGAAAAAGAGAGTGAAAAATTAAAAACAAAAGAAAAGACAACTAGCTGCTACACCTGTAAGCAAACAAACATAACAAAGAAAACACCTGCAACATCTTTAAAAAAACAAATGACAATCATCAGAAGCTCCTATAAAAAGGCAGACAAACTGTAGGAAAAAAAACACATTAATTACAACAACAAAAACATCAGCAACACAAAGAAAAACACAAACTTAACTGAAGCTGTTGATGACTGAGCCCTCAGGACAACCGTGACTGGACCAGCATGCAAGTTAATAAATGAATCCAGGCCACCACAAATATCACAATCAGCCCAGGGGGCTCCAGGACCCAGGAGATCAGCCGCCCCCAAGAGCTCATATCCACATATCCCAGCCAGCTCACTGCCAGGATGACCATGCGTCCACCCAGAGGGCGGCACTGGACGGCTCATGCCAGACCACCCGGTGGCCACGAAGCACAGACCTCTTGAGGCCAAGGATGGCCACCACTGACCCTGACAGGCGCCAACCAAAATGGGGAGAGTGTGGGGCCAATGGCCCAAGACCAATGCCCCCCCCCCCCCTTTTGACAGGGGAACTATAATATAATATACTATATTTCGTAAAGGAAAGCAATGCCTGGAAGAAGACAGAGTTTAGGTTGATGCTTAGGAAAAAGGCAATAAGATTTCTCTTCGGAAGGAGGAACACTAATTTTGATGCGTCCTTTTTGACAAACCTGATGCATGGAGGAGAGGAAGATACAGTGACAACAAGGAAAGTTTTTCAGAAATTGAAAACATAAAATGAGTCTTTAGTTGTTGGTGAATCTAATCTATCTAAACTTTAAAAAAGGGACTCGAAGGCGTTGGGATTGATTCTTTAGGTGAGGCACACAACAAAGAGTAAAGCTACTTTACTGAAAGCTGAAAAGAAATTAGGATGAATGAGCAAGTATTTCTAATTTCAAAATTTAAACAGATGTGGATAATGGCTGGTGTTGAATGCCTGCCTTAAGGCAATGACATGTCCACAATTAACCTTTTTAACTGGAAAATTTGAACATAACGATACTTAAAAGGCTTATATAAAATACAAGGAAACACAGACTGTTACAAAGATGTTCAAAAACCCATCTAACTCAGGGGGAAGAAAGGTCACCTGCTAGCTGGAAGGTCAGTGGTTTGATCCTTGACTTCCCCAGACCGCATGTTGAAGTGTCCTTGAGAATCTGAACCCTGGTGACTGAATCTGTGGTCAGTAAGACCAGAGAAGCTCCATCCATCATTTCTTTTGTGGTGGCACCCATGCAGGAAATCTTTGCCCCCACATTCCTACAACACCAGCGGACTGTGACTAGCAGAGCACCTCATCAAACTCATCAGGATTTATGACCTTGCTGCTGGACCCTGGCAGAATTTGCTGACTTTTTTTATTATCTGGTTCATGTATGGTTTTCATATAAGTGCCAAAATCATAATGTCACCTGTCATGAGCAGGCTGGGGAAGCATTAAGTACAAATATGGGAAAGAGGGGAGAAATGTAAAAGGTTTATTGATGAGTTGTGGGTAGAAGCAGATAAAATGCAGTGCTCTTGCTGAGCAGGATGTGAGTTGTAGTATTTAAAGTGTGTGTCTGTTATGGCAGAGAAGTCTAGGATTAGGGTTCACAGGGAAGGCCAAAGGACCTGTGGAAACTAGTTAAATCTGGAAAACGTGGAAGATAGCATAGTTTTCAAGAAGGAGCCTAAGCCAAATGAAACCTGGCCAATGGCGAACAGTTTAAAAATAATCAATAAAGTTAGGAAGTAATTTCTTTGATTCTACTTTAAGAGTACTGTCTTTAGAACTGAACATAAGGGGCTTGTAATTGACTTGGTTTCTGATCTGGTCTTAGGTTGGATTCAGACCTAAGAATCCACTAGACTTAAGATTAGAGACTCAGTTCAGCTTGGTGGACCATATATTTCTATCAGAGCTTTAATCTTGTTTTGCCATGTCTGACTACGAGCCATTTCCCTCAACCATTGCCCCACATGCATATGTTTTGATTTTTTTACCTACCTACAGTGCACTTTGCATTGTTGTCCATTTCCTGCATTTGGTTTACTTGAAGCAGACCGGGGACTACGTTTATAGGCCAACCAAAGTTCACTTCTTTGAACGGCATCAGGGATCGTTTTCACATTCGCACCACCCAAAACAAACCAAACTTTCTGAGCATATTTATGATTCGAATCAGAAGGGCTGATGTGAAGATGCCACCAGAGCATCGTGACACATCAGGGTAGATGCACTTGGAGAGGGGAAGTGGGTAAATTCAGCCTTTTGTTTCTATGTGGACAACACGGATGGCTTCTAGCCAAGAGCGCAGAGAAACAGGGATGTACCTGATGAGGCAATAGGGTGTGTGTTATGGCCATATTAAACCCAAAGAAGCTCAGAGTTTCCAATAAACTAGCTGACAGAGAAAACACAACTAAACTGGGGAAGCTGTTAATTGAAAAAGAAATCTTTCACTTAAAAGTAAACCACTTTAATTCTTGAACCACAGCTGCAAGTTGGACACAAATGGAGATTTGAGTCTGGTAATTCTATTTTAAAGAACTACCTTAAGTAAGATGTGCCATTAGCTCCAAACTCAAGCATAAAACATAGATTTTATTAAGTACTATGGAGGTAAGCTAGCGGGTAAGAAGACAATGAGCCTGATTTACCTTATAAGTCTTGGCCGTGTGTTTTGAGAAAAAAAAAAAAAAAAAAAAAAAAAAAAACTAAACTAAAGTGACAAGCATAAGAGACATTTCTTGAGTTTTATTGTTAGTCAGGCATAGTTAAATACAACTTTTTTGACACTGGGAATGCATTCTTTGAGGTCCCTTGACATAATAAACAAGAATATGAGCCAATTATGGTCTTTGCTAAATATGCATATGGACATTAGTGTAACCTTTTTTATGTGTTCTTTCATTCTCAGAGAGTTTGTAGATGTATAACAAGTTGTACCACCAGAAACAGCGGTGGTACAACCAGCTGTTGTGTAACCAAGCAAGCAAAAGAAGAAGAAGAAGAAGCAACTGCAATGTATTTAATGGCTTCACTTACCACCGCCATCTACTGTGTTGCCTTTTTCAATATCTCTTTCTGAGAATGTACATTATCATGATCTCTTTCATCGCCATGTTTGCTGGAGTCTGAAACTGACGTTGGAACTGGGAGGAGAACTATGAACTGCCCTCTGGTGGAATTAGGACCAAACAACCATGCCAACGTAAAGGATGCAGGGAAGTATAAAGCCTCTTACAGAAAAATCTTTTTTCTTGTTTTCTGGGTCGCAGACGTGGTGGGGGATATCATATTGCTTATTCTCGATGCATCAGCTGAACAGAATCTTTTTCTTGTGGGGCTCCAAGAGGTCTAGTGTGATTGGTCAGACATTGGAGGTGGGCGTGATTAATGCAGAAAAATGTGAAGCAGAAAATGATCTGTATCTCTGCTGGTGCAAGGATGAACAGATGGCTTTAATTAACAGCTGACTGAGGTGGTGAGAAAGTACGAAAAATAATGCAACACGTGGCCCTTGAAGACACGGACACTGCAGCATGCTCAACACTGCCCTCCACAGACTAACTTTCTCGTTTCCACGGTTATAATAGTTTTTGATTTTTAATAAGTTTTAGTTTTTATTTCGTTTTGACTTTTGTTTTCAAATTCAGTTTATTTTTAATGCAGATTTTCTAGTTTTTATTAGTTTTCGTGTTTTTGAAAATGGTTTGTTTTAGTTTAGTTTTTACTAGTTTTAGTGTTTTTGTAAATTAGGGTATTTGTCAGGTGCAAAATTCAAAATAATCAGAATAAGTACTGTATAATAAAAACTCAACAAGTTTTAAAACTGTATCAGGAGAAAACATTTACAAATTAAATCAAACAGCCCATAAGATAGCAGCCTTAAGTTGGGGGGTCCAGGAAAGTAGGACAAGAAGAGAAACGGTTGGTTGGAGGTCTTCCAAAATCAAAGAATTGTATAAACGGGCCTCTGCTCTGATTCAGTCAGCAGCAGAAAGCGATTCAAGACATGATTTTAGATAAAACTTTGTCTCTTGTGAACAGAGCTCCACAGGTTCCCACGGAAGAATAATGATGGATGGTTCCATTCAGAGTTCTGCAATAACCTGTTATTTAAAATCAAATTTAAAATAACATAACGCACAGCTATAGCTGTCTCACTGCTTTCATCTATTAACTTAGCTGATGTCATGCAGATGTTGACTCAAGTAAAGATTTGAGTGTTTGTGTTTTTTCATATGCTTGCACAAATTCTCCAGCATTCACATTCCAGCTGAGATAAGGCAGCTTCAGAGGGGTCAGTCACAATCTGAGAGGAAAAAAAGAGAAATAAAAAGCTCTGTTCAATCTTTCCCACTGAATTACCTTGGCACATATCAAACAGAGTCCTTCACTCCCGCTGAATGATAATTGTAGCTGGCTGCCAGGCCCAATACTCAGGGGTCATCTGTGGCAGGGAGGCTGGATGCTGTTAAGAAATGACCATTGCCATTTTCCCGTTCACTTCTCCTTTGCTTGTCTTTTAAACACACAGTCAGGAAGGCATTTTGGATCACATCCAGGTGTGAGCATCTCACAACCATGTCATGTCACTGCTTTTTTAAAATAAGACTTAAAGTTTAATTTTTAGTTATTTGTTTATTTTGGAAACGTATCCAGCCCTTTCCAAAGGGAGGACCCAAGTTGTGAGTTAACAAAGAAGAAAAATCCACTATTTGAGTAAGTATCTAATCATAACTAAAAATATTGATAGTGTTAACCTTAAATGATAAAAGAAATGTTACAAACGATTGATAAATCAGAAAAAGTTAAGTAGTTTCAAGTTCATACTAGGAATGAGCACATAATGTGCACACTGATTGTCTACCAGTACAGGCGTGTATCACTGGCATCTCTAAAGCATCCATCTGCTAGTCAAAAAAACCTTTTAACATCTGGCTCTGTGGGCAGGGGGAAGGTTTTAAATCTGGACTCAGCCCACAGCTGATACCGAAAGCCCTTCATCAGGGCCATCAGACAACATAAGACACGCACTTTAATACAAACATCAAAGTGTCTGACATTCATGTCAATAATTATTTAATGATAATCCAGACAATTACAATGATACAAATGTAGGTTAATTTTATGGGACATATAGTATCATTTAAATGATGAAAAATAGAGTTAATGTCTTGGCTGGTGTCTGATCTGCTTGCAGGCTGTGAATTATCGTGTACTGCTTGATAACGCCTAAGCATTGACAGGGTACTGTTACACAAGCTCTCTGTCACACACCAAATATTTCACGTAGTGTAAAGAAAAGTGTCAAATAAATGACACAACTCTTATGGCTAAAAATATAAATGCAGAAAATAAATAATATACATAAAGACTAGAAAAAGAAACTTCGGTGCCACTGCAGCTACTGCCCACACCCCAGTGTGGCAGCCATTTTACAAAGAGGGAGCACCTGTTATGACATCAAAGGTGCTGGATTTTATGAGTTTGCACATTTTTCTTTGTGCAACGTCTAACTTTCGACTCCTCAGATTTTACTTGATGCTAAAGTACGAGTTTATAATAGCCTATTGAATACGGTGTGAAAAAGACGAGGTTCTTCCAGTCTCCTAATAAATTTGAGAAAACCAGTTTTGTCAAATTGCTTTTTGGAAAAAAATGATGAAAGCAAGTGGCAGAAACACGAGGGAGAATCTAAAAATATTGATGGAAACTAAACAGAATAAATGGTTTAAACAGTTCACAATTAATGAAAAGGATCCAACCTTGGGCCTGAAGAAGGTAGAGTTTTCAGCCCAGCAATGAAGCAATAAGAATGGAAATCCCTGAATATGTTTCAAACAACACCAAATTGGACATACTTAACATTCTTTTCTGGAGAAACTGGAGAGTGCCAAGAGAACCAGAAATGATATAAAAGCACATGTAAGTAGGATTAATGGCAGACTGGCAGTAGCGGAGGAGAAAGTAGCTACGCTGATGGCACAAAACAAGATTTGCTCTTCTGAAATGTCTCCAGCTCCTTTAACAGACCATGAGGGCATTTTATTGCTACTTTCTAATGTAAAGAACATAAAAAAGAGTAACTCAGGGTTTGGGAAATGACCCATTTTTTAAAGCAATATCAGACAAAATACAAAGAAAGCAGTGACTTACAGTATATGCCTAAAATGGGAGTTATTAAAAAATCAATGTAAAAGTTACATTACAGTCATTTAGCAGACACGTTTCGACAAAGCGACGTGCATCTGAGAGTAAGCAGTAGCCTTACGGTAATATTCAGCTCTTTGGGATTCGAACTTTGGTCTCCGCATGGTAAATAAATACTCTGCTAACTAAACTATCCAGCAGCTGCCAGTTACTCAGTTAAAAATGGAAAAGATCCGGCTAATTTGAAAGTACAGATTAATAGTAAACATTAAAAATATAAACAAACAAGATTAATTAGAAATACTTCATGCTTTTTAAAATCAAGAGCCAAATAGCTTAAATATGGACAGGAAAAAAAACTCAAATTATTTTTTCTTTTTAATTTAGAGAAAAGTCATGGTTCTTAAAATAAATAAATAAATAAATCCACATTTAAACGGTAATAGTAAGGTGTGTCGCAATGCCTCGTTTGTCATTGGTCTCATGGCTTTTCAGCAGTAAGATACAAACATCAAAGCGAGGCGCCATTTGGTAAATGGCGCCTCGCTTCTTTAACAATAGAACACGTGGATTTTCATGCATGTTTCTCATTGTTCACCATGTGTTAGCGCTTTATAAACGACCATGAACAGAAAGGCATTTTTCATTTCTTGCTTCTGTTAAAGATTCAACAGAATGCCTCAGAAGGATCCTGAGTGGACATAAGTGGACAAGAGACAGCTGGGTTTAAAGATAGAAGACTTCACTGATGGGTTTTGTAAGAAGACCTGAGCCCTGAAATGATCCCAGAAACCACAGCGCCACAGCTGCCGTCAGCTTCTCTGTCCTTCTAGCATCAGTCTCAATTTGTGTCCCACTCATGCAGTTACCTTTTAAAATTTACTTTCGCCCATATTTAGCCAACTTTAAGTTGAGCTGACAGAATGAAAAGGGACTCTCATTTCGACGCATAATAGGAAGAGACCCTTTTTAAATAGCAAAATGAATCTATGATCGACCAGCCGCACGTTTGTGCTCATATATTCAGTCCAATAACTAAGCCTGAAACCAAATGTCCATACCTGTTACAGATGCAATTTATACACATCAGTTGTTCGCCCGGCCAGTCAATAGAGAGCTCAGGATCACCTTGCAGCATGTAAATGAGGGTCCTTGAGTGTCACAGGACAGCCAAAGCTAAATGATCCTTATGATTTTCCATCACTACCCACCTGATTGTGACAGCTCCTGTGCTGGACTCTCATTACGCTTCCATAATGTCCAATAAACCATTGATCCACCTTCTACAGGGCTGCCTGCATTGCAGGTTGATGGTAAATACACTCATACGGAGAGCACTAGAAATACCTTAAACCATAAACAACCGGGGGTATGCTTTACATGTGTGAGTGTGTGAGATATTGATTGAGAGTGTGTTTTTGTTTTTAATTTGGTTGAGTTATATGCTTGCGTATGTGAAGCCTTATTTTTAATTTTGTTCTGTTTGATATTCTTATGCAAAACGCTTTAGGCTGCTCTTATGTACAAAGAGTGCTATATAAATAAAGTTTTGATTGATTGATTGTTTATAATTTTGTCTGTAAAGAGCTACTATGCAAATAACATTATAATTTTCTCTTTAGAGATTAATATAATACGATATATGACATGCTACTCTATATCATGAAATGATATGATGCACAATATTATTTTCTATGTTACGATTCTAAATGATATGATAAAACTATACACATCGATACAATATTAACACGATGCGCCACAATACCTTACAATATGAAGATACTTCTTTGGAAATTTGGTCTAACGTGCTGTTACATTAGCTGCAATGAAAAGATCAATACACCACACGGCACAATAATAGCCCACTGTAATTTACAAACAACCATCCGCCCCACAGCAGAAATCCTTTAGGGTAAAAATTTGTACAAGAATCCAGGTGCACGGCACAAGCTTTTTTACAGGTTAGATTTTTTTTTTCACAGTTTCACTGTTATGGTTAAAGAAAAGCTAAATGCGTGTTTATCATATATGATTTAGTGTCTTATTTAGTGTAATACCAATGAGTAATGCCCTTTGCTGCATTTTGTTACCTTTGTTGCTTCCACTGGTGTGTTTATGTACAATAGAGGAAAAAGCTTTATGTGGTCTGTAAAATTACAGACTAGGCAGTGTTTGAGTGTGTGTGAATAGGTGAATGTGCCTGTGTAAAATTGCTTTGAGTATCAACAATACTAGAAAAGTCCTATATGAGTCAATAAAACTCCAAAGAGTGAGGACACAATGAAGAAATGCCTACTGTCTGTTAGGTAAAAACATACAAAAAAGATTAAAAAAAAATCTAATATTGAACCTCAATTATCCAGATTATTCACATACAGTATTATCTCCGGTAACAGGGGAGCCCTCTATTCAATCATTTCAACATAACACTGCATATTGTCAACATGTCTATACAATTCAGTCGCCTCCAGCTAGAAACAGATGTACAGCATCATCCGCCTGCCGTCATTTATTCAACACATTGCTGACAAGGGGACTTTTCAAGAATTTTTAAGCAGCAAGCATGTTGCATAATAACTTCCACACTGTATTCGATGGATGGACCCCAACATAGTGCCTGTCATTCTTCCATTGTCTTGCATTTGTCATATTTTATTCTTCTTTTAAATGTACAGTCATTAATACACTGTACAAGTGTCTGTCCTTGTCTTTACTTATTATTTTGATTGATCATGACCAAAAGTACAAGGAAGCAATTTCCCCACTGAGGGACTGATAAAGGTTTTCTTATTCTTTCTCATGCTTTCAGTGTAATCCTGTTTCAGGTGGAAAATGTTGGTCAAACTTTTAGATACTGTAGGTCACCTGAACCCAAAATCTTTCAAGTGATCCCTTAAAGTTGGGAAATGTAGACTTTGTTGTTTTAAGGATTTGAATTCATGTGCATCTTGGAAGTATTGAAGCTGTCACAGAGCTGAGTTGGACCCAAAAAAGCAGAACAACAAACTGTGGAGCAAAAGTTGTAGAAGAAGATAGATATTTGAATGTCTAAAGACTGAGCTACACAGTCTTTTTATCCAGGTCTTGGTCTGGTACAGAGGAACTGGGGTTGTATGCTGGCGAGTGGACAGAAAGGTAGGTATCCAGATGAGTGGCAGTTATGGGTCCAGGATCTTCAGAAACTGGGTTCATGCTTGAGCCCATCTGCTTGACTCTGACTCAATCTTTCAAGCACTGTTTCGATATGTTGCTTCAGCATGCCAAAACTCACGTGATCACACCAAACGAGGCCTCGTTACATCATCTATGCATGTTAAGCTGCTCCCAGGAATTTCAAAGGGGCTGAGCTTGTTAATCTGTCAGTGCTTGTGATTCATACTGTATGCATTGTAAACGGGAGGTTTTAGAGGGGTTTTTCTAGTAACCTCTCATTCTTTAATTTTGAAAAACAGATTGAAGGAAAGTATCACATTAGAATATTTGCTTTTGGGAATCAAACAACTGCGTTAGATGCTGTTGTAATGGTGACTGCTGAATGTGCTTGCTGTATGAAAATGGGTGAGTGGTGCCGTCAATATCACAGGTAGGCTACATTTCCTTTTCTTATTTATTGTTGCCTTTTATGTAGGTTTGCAAAAAGCATACTTTAAAAGTTAATCATAGAAACCGTATCAGGAGACATCAGAGGAAACATCTGGGTCTGCAGCTGCAGAAGACCCCAGCATCCTGTGGGACCTTCCCAGCAGTTTAATTAGCCTCTTAATGCCCATTTATGCTCGACAGAGAAAAAGAATACACAGACGGAGGGTAAGTTGTTTCTGTGTCCTGCGCCGGTTACGCACGTAATTTGGTTTTCGTCGTTTCCACGGATCTTAGCCATTTGTCTATTGACGGAGAAAATTGAGCAATACCACCGGAAATTGCAGGGGCGGGCTGAGCAGAATAGCTGATATGCCACCAGCGAAAGACACAAACCAGAAAAGAAGAATAAAGACAAGGACAACAACTGTAGAAATTGTGCAAACTTTTAAAGAAAGGTTATGCGTGTCATGGTTGCATGGCGTGGAAAGTTTTACGAGGCAGGAGGCAGATGGATATAGAATAGATTTTGTTAAACAAAACTAGAGTACATGGGCTAAACTTGACATGAATACTACAAAAAAAGACTACAAAACATAGCAAAGTGACAAGGAAACATGGCATGAAGACTACGGAGGGATTGGCAGAGAATAAATGAAACCGAGGGGTATTTATACACAGAGGGCTCCTGAGGAACAGGTGAAGTGAACGAACAAATAAACCACGTGAACTACTGAACAAGAAACAGAAAGCAAAACAGAATACACAAGGGAAGGAACTACAAAATAAAACAGGAAACAACTAATCAAGAACATAAACTAAGATCATGACAGAGTGTGTAGGGTGTGCTGTGTGGATGAAAACAACTTCATAGTGGTGTGTTACCGCCACCAACCGGTGTCCAAAACTGATGTCAGAATACTGAAGTGAAGTCTGAACTCGGTGCTGCCGACTAGTGGACAAACTGACTTAACAATGTAAAAGATGCATGGACGTTTGAGGATGGTGACGTTTAATAACATTTGAAACTGATATGTACATAAAGAAGCCTAAATGGGTCTTAAATCCCCATCAGCATTAATTTTTAATTCTTTTAGAGTTTAGTGGTTGTTTAATTCTTGTGTTTCTTTCAGGTGCATCTTAGAGACATAACATGCCAGAAAATTACCAGAGTGAAGCCACACATCATCACAGACACTTTTAAAAAAGGTGCACAAGCATTTGTCCCATGTTTTATTTTTAATACAACTTTATAAATACAGAAACGTATTCTGTCCCAGTGGCAAAAACATAGTTTTTGTCCTACTTTTTCTGTTTAAAAGCACAGAGTTGGAGACTTTAACAATGATTTAAACACAGACAGATGAAAGAGTCACATGAGAATAATGAGTTAATGACTATTGATGCTTCCCTTCAAATGTATCACAGCCAGCAGAGGGAGATCTTTTAGAACGGATCAATATTTCAACGTATTGAGTTGTTCTCATGGCAGTCTTGTCAAAGGGACTCTGTGTTTTTATAAAGCTTTGGTTTCACTATCTCTGCTGTGGAGGTAAATCCAGTGTACATATGCAATAAGATAATGAGCTCTGATGAAAGACAACTGTGCTTAGTGAACCTGTACAAACTTTATTGTTAGTATATTTAACTGTTTGCAACGTTATGTTTGTGATTTAATTAAACAACCTGAAAAAATCCCGCCTGCTTGAATTTAAGGGTAAAATGCCAGAAGTACATACTGACCATTCAAACAAAAACCTGAACAACAGGTGCTTAATGTGAAATTAGAAGAGGAAGTGGATTAGGGAACATGAGACGGAGTGAAAATTAAACAAATAACCCATCAAACAGTGTGTCTATTCAGATTAGCGCCAGCTCAACATGCACATCTGCTCTTGATCCAATCGATTTGATTTTTAATTAAATCTGAAGGTGAGGATCTGCCCGACTTTGTGTGGATAAACCTCTCAGCACCTGTCCAATATCAAATGACACACATGCTGAGACAAAGCCAAACAACAGGTGGAAAGAGAGACGGTTCCCCCTTCTTCTGGTTCTGAGGTGGCAGTTGTTCAGGTGGAAAAAGGGGTTGTCCATTAAAGTGGTAGTGTAACCACTGTAAACAACACGGAATTACTTCATTGTGATGAAAACCAATTGATACTTTTTTTTTTTTTTTTTTAAGTTTGTTTTAAAAACGGGATATTGTGGATCAAAATTGGCTCATAACACCATATACAGGGCAAAACCAGGTTATGTGATGGTCTCTGCTTTGTGACTCAATTTTCATCTATCTAGTGAGCTGAGTTGCTGTCTGTCAGTCATTTCCGGCTGTATATCCCATCCCGCCCATTCTCCACTCCCTGATCACCCCACACCTCCAACCAACAGAAGTTTCTGGTATTTTTCAAATTCAGCACTGGGTGGAGTTGTGTGAAAAGTAGGGGGTGTAGTTACTCTTTAATTGGAAGGAAGCGGTTCAGTTCTAACTCCACAGTCATCTGTGTTATGTTCTTGGGAAAGAGTCTTCACACTGAATGTTGGGTGGTGTTCGGAAAGGCTGTAGGCTTGGAGGAACTTTGCGTGGTGTTCAGAGAGGTCGTAGGTTTGGATGAACCTCGGGTAGTGGTCGGAGAGGCCGTAGGCTTGGATGAACCTCGGGTGGTGGTCGGAGAGGTCGTAGGCTTGGATCAACCTCGGGTGGTGGTCGGAGAGGCCGTAGGCTTGGATGAACCTCGGGTAGTGGTCGGAGAGGCCGTAGGCTTGGATGCACCTCGGGTGGTGGTCGGAGAGGTCGTAGGCTTGGATGAACCTCAGGTGGTGGTCGGAGAGGTCGTAGGCTTGGATGAACCTCGGGTGGTGGTCGGAGAGGTCGTAGGCTTGGATGAACCTCAGGTGGTGGTCGGAGAGGTCGTAGGTTTGGATGCACCTCGGGTGGTGGTCGGAGAGGCCGTAGGCTTGGATGAACCTCGGGTAGTGGTCGGAGAGGCCGTAGGCTTGGATGCACCTCGGGTGGTGGTCGGAGAGGTCGTAGGCTTGGATGAACCTCAGGTGGTGGTCGGAGAGGTCGTAGGCTTGGATGAACCTCGGGTGGTGGTCGGAGAGGTCGTAGGCTTGGATGAACCTCAGGTGGTGGTCGGAGAGGTCGTAGGTTTGGATGCACCTCGGGTGGTGGTCGGAGAGGTCGTAGGCTTGGATGCACCTCGGGTGGTGGTCGGAGAGGCCGTAGGGTTGGATGAACCTTGGGTAGTGGTCGGAGAGGTCGTAGGTGCAAATTGGCTGCCGCGTCTGCCCCAGACAGTTGTGGCTGCACATGTAGTTTACTATCACCAGGTATGAATGAGGAGTGACTCAATAATGGAGACAATGTAAAGAGCTTTGGGTGCCTTGAAAAGGGCTATAGAAATGTAATTCATTAATATAATTATTCTTTCAGGTTTTGGCTAATAAGCCTCAACCTGTTTTATGTTGCGTTGAAAAGACAACTGAATCATCAATAAAACACGGAGGCGATGATTCCTGTAAGGAAAAAACAAAAAAGAAAAAAAATAACAAAACAACCTGAGCTGAAGAAGCCATCTCTGTTTCATGTCTTTAAAGATGTTTAATTCAGGAGCAGAAAACACTGTTGTGTCTGCTACAGAATTTATGAAACTACGTGTAATTTGATTCCCATAAAGTCTATTTATTCTGCTCTTCTCTGTTCCCTAAGGTCACCCTGCTGTCTTTCAGACCCATAAAATATGGATGTTCAAATCCTGCAAACATATACGGTGCATGACCCGTATTCCCTCTGCATGTAGAATGTTCACCTTTTGCTGAATAATTGATGGCAGTATTTGTGTTGCTGCACCTTCGTGCACCTCTTAGTGGAAGCTTCAACCAAAGTGTTTGAGTGTTTTTTTATGTTTGTTTTTTTTAATGAAAAGATGAATCCTCACGGCAGTTTCTCAACACTGAACAGCAGCGGAAATATTGTAACTGGAACCCAACTATGATCATGGGCTGGAGCTGAACAGCCACAGACAGTGGACAGTGAGGAGGTGGAGGAAATTAGGTCTGACCTCTGTCCTCCAACCTGTAATACTCAGTGGAAATCATATTGATCTGCTAACAGCTCCAGTGGCTTGTTAAGGCATGACATTCTCCACCCGTCCCCTTTTATCATCCCAGTACAGCCACAGCCAAGGTTGGAGAAGGGGGATATCCTGGAAGACCCACGGAGTTCATGGTGTCTCTGTTCCTTTCATTTAACAGAGTGAGACAAAACTGTTTTATATTGTCCATAAGTCTCAGAATTAAAATAAATTCAGCTTCATTTATATAGGATTAATTCACATTTCAAGGTACATTTACTGACAGTATTCCAATTATAATCCAGTTTAAAAAAATGGTTTATGGTTTAAGCTTAATTTATTATAATAATACTAATTATAGTATAATGTTATAATCATACACTACTGTTCAAAAGTTTGGGGTCACTTTGCCATGGGATTCAATAAGGGAGTGACCCCAAACTTTTGAACAGTGGTGTAATTAATTTAAATAATTAGCTAGCTAAGGAAATTAATTGATTTAATCTAATCTTCTCTGATTCAGTACTCAGACCGGAAATAGGGGTCAACAAACAGCGTAACTCTAAGACAGGGATACCTGCCGGGAGAGGAGAAGAGAAACACAAACTTATGGCAACAACAATGACAGATATTCCCACATGGAGAGTAAAGAGAGGAGCCCAGTGCATCATGGGATGTCCCCCTGCAGAAGTAAGAGGAAGAATAAGGGTCACCAAGTCAGACCTACTATAAGATTTATCTGGAAGGAAAGTTTGAAGATGGTCTTAAAGGTAGAAAGAGAGGGTTTCATCTCAGAAGTGTAACTTTATTATTATTTAATCTCATTATTTTGACTTTGATCCATATATTGACATTTAAGAAAAATGTCATAATTAATTGTTTTATCTCTTGAATCGCAATTTTTTATCTTATAAATTAATAATCTAATCATTATCTACCTTCAACTTAAAATGACTTTTTATTGCATAATTATAACTTTAAATAAGACTAAATTTTGTATTCATGACTTTATCAGAATGTCATAATTATTACTTTTTATTTAGTAAATTTGACTTTTTATGTCATAATTATGACCTAGATCTAAGGGTTTACACTCTTTATCATAAAAATCACCTTTTAATTGATACTTGTAGCTTTGATTCCCATAATCATGTCAACAGCGTTAAACCTCATAATTGGACATTTTAAACTTAAACCTTTAATAATTAGAATTTTTTTTTCTCATAATCATTACTTTTAATCAGTGTTGGGAAAGTTACTTTAAAGATGTGATTATTTATAATAATAGTTACAAACTACTTCTTGTAAAAAGTTCGAGTTACAGCATTATTAATTGTTTATATACTTATGATTTCTTCCTGCTTATTCCAGCTGGAATTTAGTATAACATCAATGACTGTATCAATAATAATAATAAAAAGAAATCTTATAAAAAAAATTCATTCAAAGTGAGGACAAATACATTTTTAGGTTACAGACAAAACACATTTATTAATATTTACTGTGTTTTTGATTGTTTTATTTCAATGTTTGCTTCCACTGAACAAAGTAAATAAAATAAAACCATTAAGTCAGATTCATCTTTATTTTAAACTAATAATGAAATTTGACCACTAACACACCTGAAGACATGTCACATAAACACCTTTAGTATAATATGGAAACCTGTCACCAGAAATATGAAACCAATGGAAGTTCAGATCATTAGTCACCGGCTGAAACTCAAAACTTAGAAATTCAGGTGAAAATTTTACACCGTACAACAACAATTAACAATCCATTTATTTCATGGATTAATGAATTATATTAACAAGTTCTATTAAAATGTTTCTGGATGTACCAGCAACAAACAAACACAAATTAAAAGGATAATTTTTTGGAGCTGCTTCCTTTAAGAATAAGTGGTGTGAAAGTGATGTGATGTCCCTACATGCATATTACTGCCTTTTTATAGACACTCTTTGTGTCACTCAAAACATGAGAAACATTCCATTATCCATCCAAGCAGAGAGTCGCAAACCTCCAAATGCACTATAAATACAACAGGCAGCTAATGGATGTTTGAGTTGACAGTCGGACCAGCGTAGACGCCGTGGTACCCTCAGCTCCCTGAAGGGCAGATGGAGGCTGCTGAGGGTCAACAGATCTGGAGATAATTGCAGCCTGTTCATCAGGGGGCAGCTTTAAACATGCAAAAAACTATAAGAAAAGCTTCAGTCTCAACGAAGGAGGCACAGAAACATAAAACCAGGTCAGACTGGGCTCTCTTTTACAACCACAGAATTTTATAAAAAGTAAAAACAGATTTTTACAGGTTACACAATAATTACAAACAAACAAAGAAATTAATAAATAAATAAATATATACAAAATACATACATGTGAAAAAATAGTTTGAATAAAAATATATAAAATCTTTAAGATACATAAAAATACTACTAACAATAAATAAGCATGAATATCTAAGAAATTTAAGATGGTTTGAAAATTAAAATAAAAATACATAATGAATAAAATAATTTAGCTCAGTCAGAATTAAATATAAGCACATATGAGTTACAGTTGGTATAAAGTTTCTATATATAAATTTAAGATATATATCTTAATATTATATATAGAAACGTTAAAAATAACAACAGCAGATCTTGCAAAAAAATTTCCCACTATACTGAAATATTTGAGCATGTCCTGCTCTGACAATTAGAAATCCATGACCAGAGGAACTCAACTTTACTTGTGTGTAGAAGAGTTTTTCTACATTGAAAATCAACTACAGATGCAGGCATGAAAAAGTTCCTCCTTTTTCAGCCGGTAGTGCTGCAGATATAGTGCACTATAACTGCGGTAG